>NEWO01000003.1:2922001-2934500 GCA_003013225.1 Phalaenopsis aphrodite | reverse complement strand
GAGCAAAGGTTATTTGTGACCTGGCTCGGGCTCAACTTGATAAGTCGCTCATGAGATGAGCTTAATGAGCTAACGAGACAAGCTCAAGCCATCCCCAATTCGACTTATTAGCCCGTGCTAGTTTAAAAAAATATTGACATAAAATATACTCAAAATATATTAAATTTTATGATTTTATCATTAAATTATTAAAAATATTTAAAAAAATATTTTTTATATTTTATAAGAAGTGATTTTTATTATGTATCTCCTGTTTTATTTATCATATTATTACATCACCAGGTTAAATTAATATTATCTTATCTCTTTTATAACAAACAAGCGGGGCTTAATTAGCTTACTCGAGCTCAAACTCGATTAATTAATTAAGTTGAAGCTCAAGTCAAGGGTGGCTTCAGGCTTGAGCTTGACTCGACTCGTTTACACCCCATGATAGAATACAAATTTATCACATTTCAAAAATTTTGATCACAATAATGAATCATGTTTTGATGTAATATGAGCGATTTAGTTGATATAAATGCAAAAAGTAAACTTTAAGTGTTAGATTTATAATTATGTAAGAATTGGTTGGTATATTTGTAAATGTCCTAAATATTTATTATCGAAGGAAGACATGTTCATGGTAATTTCACATGCATATTCATCTATTATGATATTCAAAATAATATTCATATAATTGACCAAACTTCACAATGCAAAAATTAGTGTGGATTGTGCTTGGTCAATTTACATTATAATTCAATTATTAGTCAAATAAATGACAAAAAATAAGGATTATATGGGAGTATATAAAAAGCCCACTTGAATTCTAAATTTAAGAAACTCTAGATATTACGTGCAATGTATTTAATTTTAGTTTTCATACATATAGCACCCAATTCTTATGTATATATGCACTGAAATGATGACATATATGTAAAAATTGAAATTTATGTGTTAGAAATGTAAATACATAAGAATTGAGCGGTATGTATGTAAATCTTTCTTAATTTTAAATCATTTGAAATTTATGTAGATTAAGCTAAGAGCCGGATCAAGCCAACTTGAGATTAGCTCAAAATTAAATATTTTGTTTTAAATGTATTTAAATATTAATGAAGGCCTGCATACCTCGATGTATTTATACGTATTTGTATTGTAAGAGCACATAATATATTTTTTAAAGAAAAAAAAATCAATTTATTTAAAAAATATCCCAATTAAGCACAAATAAAATGAAATTAAATAAATAATAATTATGTTAGCATAAACAGTTGTTATAAGAAATTATTTATCAAAAAGCTGCGATGGCTGTTACAGATTAAGTTTATTTTCAAAATATTTGAAATGGTTGATGTTGTTATTGTCGTTGATCATCGTTTTTTATCATAACACTACAACATAATTTGTAATTTGCAATTGAAAATGCACTCCAATCTTCCCTATAACTCCATCAAAAAGTCTAACAATAAACTTTGCATCATTAACCCTATTTGATGCTTATATAGATTTAAAGGAAATAATACAAATTAGTAAAAAAAAAATATGGATCAGGCTTACATTTCTAATATCAAGCAAACCTTCAAACTAGATCATCACTCTAGTCTGATTTCAGTTTTCTACTCTCTTCAATGATTATTTACTTGTCATTCAGCTCCTCTTTTAATAGCTAAATGTCTTTTGGGATTACTTTTTATTTTCTATTTTATATTTATATTTTTTATTTTTAGTTTTTTTTTTTTTTTTTCTATTTTATGTGTTTAGAAAATATGTTTGGTAATGTTATGATTTATACAATTTTTTTTAAACAAAAACATATAAGAGATGGTTGGCTGGATATTTTTAAATTTGTTTTAAAGAAAAAACTGTACTATTTAATAAAACGGTTGGGTTCACGTGCGTTCTAGTATTAAACTCTGCCGCTCATAGCGTGTACGACGTCTTCATTGGTCCACCCAGCATGAAGCATTACCATTAGACGAGCAAACGGGTTGGCGGGCCGAGGCCATCGGAGGCCGGTAGAGTGCAATAGCAACGGGCTTGCGGTGGCAGGGGTGTCTGTAGCAACGAGGGGCAGTGACAACGACGGCGGCCTACGATAATAGGCGACGATTGCGACCGACAATCAGCGTGCTATGGCCGGCGGACTGCGGCCAGCAAGCGACTGAGTCCTTCACATGTAATGTTTCGAAAACATGTTTTTAAAGCAACAAAAACATAATTTCCATGTCTTTATTATTTTGAAAATAAGCCTTATGTGTTTTAAAAATGAAATTAAAAAAATAAAAAAAATGAATAAACAAACATTATTTTAGAGTTTATCTTAAATCCTAATTGTGCACTCCAAAACTGGTTGAGGCATAGCTCTCCCATGAAGCTAATGAGCTAAAAACTGCATTATTATTATTATTATTCTTGAAAAAAATACTAAAACATGCAATAAGACACGCCTCATTTGTGCAAAATTTAGACCTCAATGAAATCTTTATAAAAAACTTTGCCAGTAATAAAAAATTTATAAGAAAATTCACAGGCATAGCACATAGTTCTTATCTATTCATATTCCTAACATCTAAACTTTAACTTTTTGACATTTAATGTCACATTATATTTTCTTGGAAATATATAATTCATTTTTTTTAAAATTAATAATAACTATATTTTTTATACAATATGAAAGTATTGAGGGTAAAAAAAAATCAAAGTTTAGGCGTTAAATATGTGAATATATAACAATCGTGTGGTGTGTATCATGTAATGTCTCAAATTTATAGAATGTGTAGTTTTGTGTGAATTGATGGAATATTTTTGTATATAGTTAATTAGAGGCAACAAATAGAGTGATGACTTCATTAGAGATCATTAAAATGTGTTCGTCTTCCTAGTTTCATGGTATTTTAATACAGTAAAAAATAAATATAAACTAATATAAAAATTAATAAATAACTATTGAAAGTATAAATACAGCATGCTTGACAATGAGTTAATTTGTATAAATAATTACTTATGAATTTTGCTATATAATAATAAGCAATAACAAACAATTTCCATAGCTACAAAAATTTATCATTTATACATTAAAACTGCAAAAAAATACCACATTTTTATTTCCTGACCTTTTTTATTTATTTATTATCATGTTTTTGTCTTTATGTTTTGCCATTGATATTTTACTCATTGGAATTCTATATAATAATTTTATTTCTCATAAATCCACATATATTATTTTATGATTGGGAAATTTACATATATATAGTACTCAATATTTAAAATAAAATAAAAAATAAAATCTACCCTAACCTTCCTATCATTTTGTTTCTTTATCATGCTAATTTCAATTTGACCACTCTCGCCTCATCACTTTTAGGGTGTGTCTAGAGCTGTGGTGCGGTGTTGTAAAATTTATATTGCCTACGTTTTCTAAAAATTACAGTTAAAAGCTACATTTTACTATCATGACTGACTACCTACGTTGACTGCTAAAAAGTTGAGGTTTGACCTTTAAAAAAGAATAATATTATTTTAAGTAGGCACCATAATTTTTTGAAGTTATTTTTTCAAACAACTGCAACTGCATTGCTATACTCACTGTCGTCCCTCAAAATTTTAGCCTCATCACCTTTGACTTTCTCACATCAAGTTATATATGTTGACCTCACCATTGCCACCCTGTCAATCCTCCTGTCAAGTGTCTAATGAGATCCATCAACAAACTAATAGAGTGCTAGATCGTCTAAATAGTAAAGCTCAAATATTAAATATACATGTCCTAATATTTTAAATGCTAATATGTAAATTCTCCTTTATGATTTAGGTCACTAATTTTGTATCATCTAAAGAATCTCTAGGCTTATATTTCATATACATTCTTAGAAGGTGATTAAGATTAAATTCTTGACTCATGTTCAATGAACTGGTGGTTAATTTTAATTGTTCATGTTAATATTAATAATCATTAATGAATTTAGATACAAACAATTTTATTAATAAATAAAAATCATTTAAATTACAATAGAATAAGGGCCCCCCGTGCAATTCAATTATCAATAAGCCTACGTAATGTCAATTGATGATAGGCTTTTCTGATGGGGAAACAAAAAAAAATTTGAAATCCAGGCCTTAAAATTGATCTCTTGTGTATCATTTCATCCTTAAAAACTCATATCACAAGAGTAAAACGACCCCCTAAAATGTAGCTCATCAACAGAGTAAGACTATCCATTACAATCAATTCAACAATAAGGCAGGCTACCGGATCTCTATTGATGTATGTTAATAAGAGAGAAATTCGAAATTTTATCATCATAAAAGTCTGCATATCACAATAGAATAAAATCACCCCTACAATAGATTTCATCAGTAGGACGACCGAATCTCTATTTATGAATGTGAATTAACAACAGTACATAATTCGATCACAACACTAGCTCCCAAAACCAACATAGTTCCGACATGATGGAATCAGACCAGCTTCGGAGTAACCACAATCTCAATATTTAAAAAAGAAAAAAAATCAACTTTGGCTCCGGTTGAAGGAGCTCTGAAAATAAAAATGTACAAGAAAAAAAACAAAAAAAATAATGGAACAAATAAATAGCTGCATCTGAACTGAATATACTCTAATATCAAGTAAAAGGAGAATAACCGCGATTATTACGACGGTTCATATAGTGTTTATCAAGTCTAACGACGATAACAGATTGCAGGAAAATAGAACCAAACCAGATAAAACGCATAAAGTGAATAAAACCATTGTTCTTGAGCAACTCAAGAAGATCAGAGTACCAAACGAAATAGACAAATACGGACAAGCTTCCACACCTTTAAGGCATCATAACGAAAAGAGGCCATTCACTGCCCACCGCGAAGGCGGAGAACAAGGTGAAGGGTAGATTCCTTCTGAATGTTGTAGTCGGCAAGGGTACGAGCGTCCTCAAGCTGCTTACCGGCAAAGATTAACCTTTGCTGGTCTGGAGAAAGGCCCTCCTTGTCCTGGATCTTCGACTTCACGATCTCGACGGTGTCAGAGCTCTCCACCTCGAGCGTAATGGTCTTGCCAGTGAGGGTTTTGACAAAAATCTGCATTCCCCCTCTGAGACGGAGAACGAGATGGAGGGTGGATTCCTTTTGGATGTTGTAGTCAGAGAGGGTTCGACCATCCTCGAGCTGCTTTCCGGCGAAGATCAACCTCTGCTGGTCCGGGGGGATGCCCTCCTTATCTTGAATTTTGGATTTGACATTTTCGATCGTGTCAGAGCTCTCCACCTCAAGCGTGATTGTCTTGCCGGTGAGGGTCTTGACAAATATCTGCATCCCTCCCCTAAGACGAAGAACAAGGTGGAGGGTCGACTCTTTCTGGATGTTGTAGTCGGAGAGGGTTCGGCCGTCCTCAAGCTGTTTTCCGGCGAAAATCAGCCTCTGCTGGTCCGGTGGGATGCCCTCTTTGTCCTGGATTTTTGACTTAACGATTTCGATGGTGTCGGAACTCTCCACGTCGAGAGTAATGGTCTTGCCAGTGAGGGTTTTGACAAAGATCTGCATTCCTCCTCTGAGACGGAGAACGAGGTGAAGGGTGGATTCCTTCTGGACGTTGTAGTCGGAAAGGGTGCGACCGTCCTCAAGTTGCTTTCCGGCAAAGATCAGCCTCTGCTGGTCCGGTGGGATCCCCTCTTTGTCCTGGATTTTGGTCTTAACGATCTCGATGGTGTCCGAACTCTCCACCTCAAGGGTTATTGTCTTACCAGTTAGAGTCTTGACGAAGATCTGCATCCCTCCCCTAAGACGAAGAACAAGGTGGAGGGTAGACTCTTTCTGGATGTTGTAGTCGGAGAGCGTTCGGCCGTCCTCAAGCTGTTTTCCGGCGAAGATCAGCCTCTGCTGATCCGGTGGGATTCCTTCCTTATCCTGGATTTTAGACTTGACGTTTTCAATCGTATCGGAGCTCTCCACGTCAAGGGTTATTGTCTTGCCGGTGAGGGTCTTGACAAATATCTGCATCTGTAACAATACCAAAATAGCCAAGAACGGGTTCTAACAAAATCAGAAAATAAATACTAAATGCTAACGTAGGCGATCATAAAATATGGAGTTGAAGAAAAATATCAGAATAAAATGGTTGAAACAGAAATCTCAAAGCAATTAGACAGACTTCAAACGTAATTGATCTTTCAATTACATCTAGAGCCCGTTGACAAGGACATTGGAGAAGAACGATGCTGTTAAAGATCTATAGCAATAACCCTTCCCCAGAAAGCCAATGATTTGAAATCTTCGATAAGAAACAGGTGTATGAAGTCACGAACCTAACATTTCAATCAACACAAAACTTGAAAAAAAATCGATCAAACAAAAATGTCCGATCAAATCTTATCTAAAAATTAACAAGAACAAGAAACCATCTAAAATCATGCAGCAATCAAGATCGATCAAAGAGAGCACAGCTTTCAACAAATGAAAAAAACGAAATAATTCGCCAAATCATCACAGAAGGAACAAGAGAATCGTAATATCTTCAACTTTTGAAACATATAAGCCAGAAAAGGTACCTTGAGCGAGTGTTAGAACACAAATCAATTGACGCGAGAGGAAGAGAGCGAGTAACGATATCCGTCTTGAGGTTTTCGATCCTTTTATAGCAGTTCTGAACCGACTCCCTCTCCCGCAATTTTACTCCCGCGGTATATTTACCACCACCAAAATGGAACCGTTTTCTACCTATAAATAAGTCGAACGCCTCTCATCCATAGAACTAATTGTAAGGTATTCGTAACAAACGTAAGGCGATTGCGGAATGACGTGGAAAGGGTTAGCGTCTGTTGGGACCGCCATCTCCTACGGAGGCGCGAATCGTTCTGTATTTGAAATTAATACTTTTAAATTTTATTGGGGGCTGTTTTTATATTTTCCGAACTCTATCGTGTTTTTATTTTTGCATTTACATACACACCCAATTCCTATGTATTGACATATCTCACCCCCTAAACTTTATTTTTTACATTTATACCACATCAATCTTTCTTATAACATAAAAAATACCATTATTTATACTTTTAAAAAGCGAAATTGCCCAAATAAAGAGAAAATTTTCTATATGGAGCCCGTACGTATTTTTCAAAATAGGACCCACTGTCATTCGTGAAGGAAGCCTAGGAGGTCTGCTTTTAGGATTTATGAGCGCTAGATCTTTGTTCTTGCATTAAATGAGTCTTATCAATCTTGTTATACTCCATACATTCCTGATTTACTCAGTCTGTAGCATATACACTATGGTTATTTGTCAGACTTATTTGGCTTAGTCTATACTTAGCCTTGGGCATTCACTTATCATTTAGTTAAATTTGATCTCTCTTTATGTAAAAGACTAATTATCTCGGTTTATCATGATTAGTTTATGATCCAAGCACATTGTTGATTAGATTTTGCATGATCAATTCACACACCCTCTCTTAGTTGATATAGAATCATTTAACATATAGAATCTTAGATTTTATTTTTTACATTCCTTAATTTGCTTCTAGAAGTTCGACTTTTCAAAATTAGAGGCTAGTATAGGTTGTCCATAATAATAATAAAATAATAATTTAAAATGTTAGTTAACAATCTCCTAATTTGATGGTCACCAATCTATCCTTCTATTTTTTATTTAATATGAATTTTGCTTAATATAAGCTTTATAAATAAGTATGTTAGGAAATGAATTTTTTTTAGTTTTAAAATAAAATATTTTGAGTGAAAATTTGCTCTCTTTATGCTTGGTGTTGCATGGCTTCAAATGTGTACATTTGCTTGGATGAGAATATGTATTTATCATTTTTCTCTTTAATTTATTGACCATTCCTACTTAATAAATGCCTCCTTATGGCCACTGGACAAGCTTGAGAACATTTAGACCTAGTTTTGTTACATTCTCTTCCACACCTTGGCAAACTCATCGAAATCTAACAATCAATTTTAAATCATAATTACATGTTCTAAGCTTAGCAACCCATAAACTTTTTAAATAATTTACCCAATCTCGAATGGCTTACTTAAAACTATCTTCTAAATTAGCTCAAATTAGCCTAATTTGAAGTATTTCTGACATTCCAACTATCATAGTATAATTTACTCTTTAACATTCAACCAACAACTCTATATCCCATATCAAAATATTAAACTATGTTTTCATATAATTTTTTAGTTGTTTATTTTAACAAAAGGACAACCACTACCATTATTAGGCTAGTTTAGTAAGAATATAGGTCAATCCTTTAGCCAATTTATAATCTAAAGCATCTCGAGCACTACATGGTGATACATAGAGCTATTTGATTAGCCCAAATAAACCTCATATAGTTTTTAAATTTTTTAGATTCTTCTTAGATTAATCCTTGATCCAATGAGACACATCAAGTTAACCCATACTCCTTGATCAACATAATAGTCAACTTCACTAGTTTACTTAATATTATGATGAACATCGGCTAAAAAAATTTCACTTGAATATTATATGAAATAAAGCTGGCCCTAAACCAAAAGGACCCACTTAGGTTATATTTTGTCGAATGAAAGCCTAGTATGATCGATCGATTCACTATTAAAATGAAGGTTAAACCAATTAAACCTTGACCCATTATAGCCTTTTAAAATACACATTAATTGATCTTAGGAAAAACTAAAAATTTAATCCATTTAAAAAATTATTATACACATCCAGAACGTCTTAATACAACCGAATTGAACGTCAATCAAATATAGGTCTAGGTGATTAAAAATAGTTAATATCATATTTGAGACCCAAACCCAATTAGGTTGAGCCAATTAGAATTTTCTAGAACTCAAAATGTCATACCCTATTCAATGGAATAACTAAAGTCAAAGCAAGATCAATTTAATCAAATCTAAATGAAATTAAGCAATAACGTTCAATCTCAATCAATTAAGTCAGATTAGCTTTGTCACATGAAATCTAGGTTTGCTTTATAATAATAATCCTTAGGAATCCCGGAGCCAAGCTTGATACTTGGACCTATTATTAACCCATTTTGCCAACATATAGGATTTGATCATATTTAATAGATTAAAAGGTAAAATATCACTTTAATTTAACTCTAAAGCATGACATTAATTAAACCTCATAAATGTATATATACACTTGTTATTCATTTCCAAACATCCACCTAAGCCCATGAAATCCTTATAGTCAAATTTTTATTGGTTTAGTAAGACATAATGGTCAAATCAAAGCAAAATTATTTTTTAAATATTTAATTGACATGCATGCCTTATTTTTTTTATTTGTTTAATTAGACGCAAGAATTATGTGTTTGATAACTGTTAGAGGTGTATCACGCATGTGTCCATTGTGGCATAGTTGATTAATATAGACTTGTTAATTTCTAGCACTTGATTTGTTTTTTAGCCTAAAATATAATAATATATGATGATAATTTTATGTCTGGTTCAATCAAGGTTTATCAAAATTATTCTATGGATCTAATTATTTTTCAGTTTGCTTAGCATCTAACTTTGGGTAGGATTTGAGCAAGTTTTGGCCTAAATTTGTCTGATAATATTTTATTGTGTAGGGGATTAATGCAAAGCTTTAATTTTTTTTTTCAACCTTATTGTAAATTATATTTAATCACTTGAAATTTTGTATAACATTTTTATGGGCTATTAAGCCAAGGTGGTTGGATGATTATTAATAATAAATAGAGGTTGCTCATTAAAGACTAATAATTGTGATATGATGGCTCTAAATGGGATGTCAAGCAATTGTTGAAGGTTTATAAGGATTCAATGTTAAAAAAATTATAAGTGTACGATTATGATTTAGTATCTATAGAAGGGCGGTACTTATCAAGTCATTGCAATCAAGTGGCATCAATCCGATGATTTTAGTTAACTGGCAATCATTAGATAATTATAAGTTGGTGATGATGAACTTATAACTATAGATGGGCAATAGTGTGATTTGTTAACTATAGTTAAGTAAAGGTGGTGATGATGATTATGTGATTGTGATCTTATAACTATAGATGGGCAATAGTGTGATTTGTTAACTATAGTTAAGTAAAGGTGGTCGTGTAATCGCATTTGGGCGGTAGCGGTTGGACGATCATAGATAAGTGGTGTTGGTTGAGTGATCAGATGATTTGGGCTCGAATGACTATTAAGAGTGATCAGATGATCCTAGTTGATTGATGGTTGTTGGGTGATCATAATCAGGGGAATATAATCAGATAATGCTAATCAAGCGTGAAAGGTCAAGCAATCATAAAAGGTGTTCGTGGTCAAGCAACAATATTATGGAGAAAGTAATTAGGTGATTTTAGTTAGTGATGGAGGTAGTGTTGTGAAAAACGATGATAATAAAGCGAAAAATAGAACGAGTAAATTTTATGCCAGTTTATTTATTATGAAAGAGAGAAATAATATAAATTTGATTGAGTATTACAATAAAATGACAAATAGAAAAAATAATTGTTAGATAAATAATAAAAATTTACATGTTGTAAAATATAAAATGTCATTTTTTAAAATATTTTAAGAATTTAAAGATAGATTCTTGAATTTTAATATATTTTTTAGCATATTTAATACATATATTATTTTAAATGAGTTGGCTTATGAGCTAATGAGTTTAGTTGGGGTTGGCTTGAGTTTAGTATGTTCATCAAGCCCATTCACAAGCCACATAGTGAGCCAAATATGAGCCGGCTCGTGAGTTGGTTTAGCTCAATTAATTACATCCCTAGTAGGGGTTATTAGAAATCATATTCTGACAATGTGGTTGAGCGTCCAAAATCAGGTGATGAAAATCAAGGCAATTGCAATCGTGTGATGGTATTGTCGTGAAACTGTAGTCAAGTGACAGAGGTTGTGTTATCATGTTTAAGCAATGGAAATCAGGGAGATCATACTAAAGCAATAATGGTTAGTCAATCTTAGTCGGGTGGCAGTGATCAGACAATTATAAATGGGTGATAGAGGTCAAAGGATTATAAAAAGACGTTAGTGAACCAGTGATTATAGAAGGGCAATTGTGATCAGGTGATGAAATCTTGGATGACCATAATTGTGTAAGGGGGATTAGGTATTTGTAGTTAAGAAACAGTGGTCAAGTGGCCATAATTAGGCAATGACTATGGGTCATTTTAGTTGAGTGAAAGTGGTCGAGAGTTCTAAAGGATGGGCCACCTTAAATGAGTGATGCTAGGCCAGTCATAGTTGTGCAACTGTAGTTCGACATCAATGATTGGCAATTGTTAAACGTTAGTGGTTGGACAGTGGTGTTTCGATAAGGCCACTTTGATGACAATGATTTAGAGGCGACCACTAAATGTGACGGCATGTAGAATTCAAATACCATGTAGGCTTTTTGAGCTATCTCGAACCTTTTGCCTAGGCCTCTCTTAAAAGTAAAGAGCAGGAATTACTTATACTTGTTAGGAACTATTATTAATCAAACCACACTATTAGATGGTCCAAAGTTATCCTCTTAATTGAAAATTAAATTTTAAATGTTTGGGCTCCTAGAATACTTCTTTTTAGAATAGTCAAAACTATAAATATGTAAGATTTGAAGCTTTTTGGTCCTCCAACTAACATCCCAAAATTCCAAACTATACTTTCAATATTTTAAATTTTATCTTAGGTTTTTAATTTATTTCATAAAATAAATTTTAAAAAACAAAATGTGTTAAATTATTTATTCAATTAAATGATTCTAGAAATTAATATTAATTAAATAATTAATTAATCAATATTTACAAGCAACCAATTGCACCAATTTTATTTTATACGAAAAAAATGATTTCAGAAGGATCACTAATGATTGTGAAATACGATGCAAAGTCCATCCATCTCCTTATAGGAAGCTTTGACACGGGCCACTCGTTCAGGACCTAATTCAAGACGAGCAAAAATGATAATTTTTCATCGTTTTAAATCACAGATGACTTCTTCGTTCCACCAACATCTTTTTCAAAGATGCTCAGTTGAACGGTAAAGCTCCTTCAAACGATTGTTGAAACACTACTTATACAGGATTGAGGATAAGTCATACGATGAAGTGGTTTTTAAATTCGACTGGATTTATCATAATATCGCTCTAAAATATTATAAATAGATGCTTAATCTTTATATTGAAAGAGCATAAACTTGAGTTTAGAGAAAATTAGTTGATATTAAAATTTTGAAGTTTAGCTTAACTACAGTCATCAAATTATCATTTGATTGTGATTGCTCAATCATTGTCATCAAACCACCCTTACCCAATCGTCATCGGCCGACCATCATAGGTACGCGAGTATATTCGCCTAAGCTTCATCTTCACCAACTCTTGTTTCACTGAAATCGCCGAAGAATAAGTTGACCTGGAGTACATTATATCATAATTTTATTTTTCGTAATTGAATGGCTGAATTATTTTGGAATAGCTTTTTATATATATATATATATATATATATATATATATATATATATATATATATATATATATATATATATATATATATATATATATATTATAAAT
>NEWO01000003.1:2848246-2921242 GCA_003013225.1 Phalaenopsis aphrodite | reverse complement strand
ACATCTTAGTTCGTGTTCGGCTCATTAACTTATCAAACAAAATTAATAAGCCGAACACGAGTTGTTCGTGAACAACGAGCCGTTTTGACATCCCTAGATGGAGGGCAGGAGCAGTTATTTTTATGCGTAAATTTAATATTTAGAAGTCTTTATAGGAAAATAAAATTATTTAAGAGCTTCTATATGTAAAAAACCCAATTAAAAATTTTTTAAATTTGTAATTAAATTTCAAACTATAAATTTTCTTATTAATTTAAAATTTTAAAGTTTTTAAGCAAAAAATTTGATTTAATTTATGTTATTTTGAAGAAGTTTGAATTTGAGGATGAAGTAATCACAAAAATTAAGGAAGATTTACATGCATCCCACTTAATTTCTATGCATATGTCTCTAATACTAAGATTTAATTTATATATTTATGCTATATTATCATATTTGAGAGAAAAATTTAACTTTTTAAACATTAAAATACTGATACTTATGAAGCAATATTAAAAATTTGGGTGATATATATTTTAAAAATAGTGTTTAGGCGCTAAATATAATAGAAATTAGTAATTATGAATCAAAATGCCCCACAACTTAAATAAAACATAAGACTTTCTTTGAAGAAGTTGCAGCTTCTCAGCTTCTCAGCTGCAGCTGTACTGCTGGGAAGTTGATTGTCTGTTTGGTGCAGTCGTGTAAAATCAATTGTCGGACAATTGTTTATGGAAAAATGACAATACTGCCCATATTTAATAAAAATGTCTAAAAGAATATTATAACAATCATATTTTGGAACTTCAGTAATATTTACGAGTATTTGAAAATATCATATAACAATCATATTTAAGAATATCATATAAGACCTCCATATATGCAACACAATCTTATGTATTTACATTTCTAACACATACACTTTAAAGTTTTACGAATATTTACATATTATTTTAGAGGTCTTACGAAAGAATTGGGTCACATAAATGTAATGAAGTTAATTTAAGTGTTACTTATGTTAATATGTGAAATTAATTATGATTAAGGAATAAAATTGAAGTGTTAGATATGTATATATATGGAATCGACTATTATATGTAATAATTTTATGTATTAGATAGGTTGATATATGAAATACATAGCCCATTTAAGGAAGGAAAGATTTTGGGCAAGGGTAGGGAGTTCCGTCAAAGGGGTACAAAAGCTGAAATTAGGCTCTTGAGAAAGCGGGGCCGCGAGGTATAACCCAATACCCCGCGTTCCGTCGAATGCTTCGACGCCAGCCCGCCACCGCCGCTTCAAAACGCTAAAAAAAAAAAAAAAAATTGGGGCCACGAAACGTGACGGCCTATAAAAGCCCCGTGAAACTGAGCCTCCGTTTGAGGCAGCTTGTGTGTTTCTGGATAAGCTGATTATCCTGAAACGTGGCCTGCGGGCCGGCCGCAGGGGTCGACCCACGGCCTAAGTTTAGTGTAAAAACCCAAACGTAGTTTCGGATAAGCTGACGAAAAGCGTGAACCAAACGATATGGGGGCATTTTGAAAACGCTGCCCGCACTTATAAGCTGCCCCAAACGAACCTAGGTCAGCGAAATACAGGTATGATTAACTAAAATATATATTATATTATTTCAAAACAACTTTCATAATTTTATAAAATTCATCAAAACTAAAAATAAATAAATAAGATAAAATTTTTGTTATTTTCATAGTGTCAATTAGATACAGACCACACGAAATTTACTATTTACAAATCAACCACGCTCTTTAATTTATTTTTCAAATTTCATTTTTATCGATTTTTTAATAATTTGATCGTAAACACATCGGTTCGGCAGCCTAACAAAATCGCCTTGATGGTTAATCTGTAAATATTAATACATTTGATGGTCTGCATGTAATTATCCCTTTTTCATGGAGGAACCCTTCAGCCTTGCCGCCGAGTATTGACAGCTCCTCGTGGTCCCCACTCTCCCTCTCATTAGCTTCTCCTGCAATCTGCCTCAAAATTTCAACCCTATAAATCAAGAGCACGTAAACCCCAATGCTCCAGAAACCCGTCAATGGCCGGAAGGGGAAGGGGAAAGGGACGGGGGAAGAAGGAAAAGGAAGCTCGGAGTTCCGAGAAGAAGGTTAAAAGGTCAAGGAGCAGCAAAGCCGATCTCCGTTTTCCGGTCGGCAGAATAGCTCGCTTTCTCAAGGCCGGAAAGTACGCCGGTCGAATCGGCGCCGGAGCTCCGGTGTACCTCGCCGCCGTCCTCGAGTACCTTGCCGCTGAGGTCTTTCTCTCAACTTTTCTTACCTGTTTCAGAATGGGAATTAGATTAATTTACTTGTATTGTTGTGTTTGTTTAATAATTTAGTTCATGATGCACGAATTAAAATGTGACACGTAACATAAAAATGATACAAATGGTAAGAGGGTGTCAAGAGACACATTTTCTCTTAATTAAATTCAATAATTTTTTTTTCACGTTTATTAATTAATTCTGGAATATGTATAGTATATTATATTCATTTCAAAATAAATCTTATAAATACGTGAATAAATTTAAGATTTTTTCTCTTGAATTTAGAATTATCTCATATTTTTTCAAAAATTAATTACCCTACTAAGTAATTAAATTCATAATTAAGTTAATTGTCCTATTGATTAGCTGCTATACTTACCTAATAATCATCAGAAGAGAAAAAAATTATGTAGGATATCTCCCTACAAGTTGTATCTTAAAGCAATTATTACATCAGAAGACTTGATGTATTTTTCCATCAGGACTCTAGTCAGATATGTACAAGCAGACCTATCATGTATTAAATTGGGGGTCTGTCTGTACACGTGGCAGACCTAAATTGGAGTCCTGATGCAAAACTGCATCAGGACTCTCGTTCAATAAATAAAGAGTGGTTAAGCCGTAAAATCATTATTCATTTTCAACCCTGTAAAATCATGAATTCACTAAAAAATTGTTTTTGGTTGCAAAATTTGAGAAGATCTTGGAGCTGGCTGGAAATGCGGCAAAGGATAATAAGAAGGTGAGAATAACTCCAAGGCACATTCAGCTTGCTGTAAGAAATGATACAGAGCTTTCTAAGTTGATGGACAATGTCACAATACCTAGTAGTGGTGTCACGCCTGCCATTCATTGTTTTCTTGTTCCTTTATGTACTGAGAAAGAGGCCTTTGATGATGAAATCTAATAATCTTCTCCTTGTTGTTCTATGTATTTGATGCTTCAATTTTATTTTGAATAAAATTTTAAGGAGTCGTGTGAATATTAAAAGCATTCGTTTTGATATCATATGGTGATTGGTTTTCCTTTGGCTAGTGGTAGAGGTGTAAGTGAGCTGAGTTTGCTTGAATTTGACTCGTTAATGAGCTCGCGAGTTAAGTTTGTAAAGAATGCAAGCTCCAACATGTTTATTAATGTGCATGAGTTCAAACTAGTCAGGTTGATATTTTCTGTAGCGAGCTGACACGACACTTCTCTATCTCCTCTGGTCATCGATCACTTGAATAAGCTGGAGTTCAAGTTAGTCAAATTTCGGTTCTTTGGCTCATGAGCTTGCTCGACTAGTCGGTCACTGGACAGATTTATGTTTTTTCAAACGAGTTGCTGCGACATTTCTTTTTCTTCTCTTGCCATCGATCGCTTGGACGCCTTCTTCAATGTGCTCGCATGTCAAAAGTTCAACTTTACCTCAAGCCAGCCCGCCAACTGGTGAGTTTGCTGTCATAATTACGAGCTGAGCTCAAATTTATCATTTGGGCTCAAAGCTCGAGTTGCATTTGACAAAGAAGTCGAGCTCGAGTTAGACATGACACGGTTTTGGCTCAACTCTTGACTAGAAATGATGCAAGTAGCCTAGAGGTATTACGTGGTATGTATGTAAATCTTCCAAAAAAAATAATAAAATAATAATAAATAAAACTTGTCTATGAGCATTAAAAATCATGCAAGTAGCCTATATATATATATATATATATATATATATATATATATATATATATATATATATATATATATATATATATATATATATATATATATATATNATATATATATATATATATATATATATATATATATATATATATATATATATATATATATATATATATATATATATATATATATATATATACAAAGTGATGTGTCACCCATAATTTTTTTTATGAAGCACGGATCTTGACGTATTTATATAAGGGGTTTTTAAAATTTTAAATTTAAAATCATCTAGAGTCCTGCTTTCACCAATTTATAGTTAAACTGACATTCTTGATAAGATGAACCAATTGATAGCAAAATTGATTCAATCTAAGTGAAATCAAGGCCAGATCAAGCCATTAGAGCATTTTAGAGGATTTAGATAGTCAATTGAATGATCAAATAAACTCAAAATTTGACATATTATAATCAAATCGAGCGACTCGAGGAGAAGAATACAACAAGTCAAAGATCGTTTAATTTTGATGTCATATAGGCACTCAAATTATTTAAAAAATCATATAATCAAGGGAAATCAATATGAAGTGTCTAATTATGTGGTAAGAGAAGTTATTTGCCAAAAATCTAAAATACTCATCTAAATAGCCTATAAATTGATCCTCTCTCTTCACTTGGGGGGAAGGGGAAGAAAAGAAATTCCAGAGCCTATTCTGGAGAGAATTTTCAACGATAACCACCAGCTTTCGTAGCTGTCCACCAGCATTGACCATTGCCCGTCGATCTTTGTCAACCGCCTTTGGTTGTCACCGCTCACTAACGTCGGCCACCTGCTGTTAGCGACCCTTATGGTTATTGTGTCTAACACCTATAGTGAAAACCAAATGATAACCTCTAGCCGCTATAGCTGCAAACCACCATCTGTCGTCAACCTCCGTCACTGCCAACCATTAGCCACCACGATTATCACTACACGCATGCCACCGTTGGTCAACAACGCCTGTCATTACCAAACATTTGCCACTGATGAAATTTTTCACAAATAACGTAATCTAAAAATGATCGTTAAGCCTAACACTTATATCAAAGACCAAACGATAACCACCAGCCTCCATAGCTGACAACCACAGTTGATCACTACATGTAGGCCATCGTCGATCATCATCGCCCGCCTCCACCAGACACTGGCGACTTCTGTTTGCAAATTTCATAGTTTGAATGTGGTCATTGCTCCTAACATATATATTAAAGTTTCAGCGAGTAACCAACGACCTTCTTAGCCGCCGGTTACCACTGATCACCCTCTGTCAGCGTCGTAGACCTCCGTCGGTGGCTAGTGACCACCAGATGGTGGCCTACATGTAGTGTTCACTAGGTGTTTCTGACCACTGCTTGCAACCATTCTAATTAAATTATTGCCTTTGTGGACAACTGCTGCAATTGTAGCCTCCAATTATAGCTTTTATAGCGAATTACTGCTTTTGTAGCCACTGATAATAACCTTTGTGAACTACTATTGTAATAGTTTCCAACTACGTTCTCCATAGCCAACTGTCGATATTGTATCAATTGATTATAGACTTTATGACCAACTACTTCTTTTGAGCCAATGATAGTAACCTTTGTGAATTACGGTTGTTACAATTTCCAACTACGTTCCCTGTGGTCAACTGCCGCAATTGTAGCAACCGATTATAGCCTATATGACCAACTATTGCATTTGTATTATCCACGAACAACAACATTTGTTGCTAACTACTCTTATTACAACTTTCAACTACGACCTCTATGGTCAACTGCGCTATTATAGCCACCAACTGTGATATTTGCGACTGATTACTCCTATTATAATTTCCAACTATGGCCAACGTGGTCAACTGCATCAATTTTTGCTGCCTCTACATCCTTTATGACTAACTACTAACATTGTAGCAACAATCTACGACCTTTGTGTTCAATACAATTGTTACAACTTCCAATTATTGTCTTTATGACCAACTAATGTTATTGTAGATTGTTGTCAACCTCCGTCACTGCCAACCATTAGCCACTAACAAACCTTTTTTGCAAACATTGTAATCTGAATGCGACTGTTGAACCTAACACTAATATCAAATACCCGACGATAACCACCAACCTCCATATCCGCCAACCACGATTATCACTACATGTATGCCACCGTTGGTCAACAACGCCTGTCATTACCAAACATTTGCCACTGACGAAATTTTTCACAAACATCGTAATCTAAAAATGATTGTTAAGCCTAACATTTATATCAAAGACCAAACAATAACCACCAGCCTCCATAGCCGACAACCACAGTTGATCACTACATGTAGGCCATCGTCGATCATCATCACCCACCTCCACCACACACTGGCGACCTCTGTTTGCAAATGTCATAGTTTGAATGTGGACATTGCTCCTAACATATATATTAAAGTTTCAGCGAGTAACCAACGACCTTCTTAGTTGTCGGTTACCACTGATCACCCTCTGTCAGCGTCGTAGACCTCCATCGGTGGCTAGTGACCACCAGATGGTGGCCTACATGTAGTGTTCACTAGGTATTTTTGACCACTGCTTGCAACCATTCTAATTAAATTATTGCCTTTGTGGACAACTGCTGCAATTGTAGCCTCCAATTATAGCCTTTATAGCGAATTACTGCTTTTGTAGCCACTGATAATAACCTTTGTGAACTACTATTGTAATAGTTTCCAACTACGTTCTCCGTAGCCAACTGTCGATATTGTATCAATTGATTATAGACTTTATGACCAACTACTTCTTTTGAGCCAATGATAGTAACCTTTTGTGAATTACGGTTGTTACAATTTCCAACTACGTTTCTTGTGGCCAACTGCTGCAATTGTAGCAACCGATTATAGCCTATATGACCAACTATTGCATTTGTATCCACCAACAACAACATTTGTTGCTAACTACTCTTATTACAACTTTCAACTACGACCTCTATGACCAACTGCTGCTATTATAGCCACCAACTGTGATATTTGCGACTGATTACTCCTATTATAATTTCTAACTATGGCCAACGTGGTCAACTGCATCAATTTTTGCTGCCTCTACATCCTTTATGACTAACTATTAACATTGTAGCAACAATCTACGACCTTTGTGTTCAATACAATTGTTACAACTTCCCATTATTGTCTTTATGACCAACTAATGTTATTGTAGATACAAATACAACTTTTATGGCCAACTACACCTTTGTAGCAACCAACTACGACTTTTGTGATCAATTAGTATTTTTATAGCTTCTAGTTATGGCCTCTGTGGCCAACTAGTGATATTGTAGCCATCGACTATAGCAGTTTTCTGGCCAACTACTAATATTATCGCTTCCAATTAAGTCTCTATAACCACTCAATGTTATTTTAGCTATCCATTATAGAATTTATGAACAATTATTATCTTTGTAGTAATCAATTACGGCTTTTGCGACCAACTACTATTGTTTTAATTTCGAACTATGACATATGTGACTAGTTCTCACTTTTATAGAAACCAACTATGACTTTTTTTGCGGACTAATATTTTTAGAGCTTTCAGTTATGGCCTATATGGGCAACTGACGCTGGTGCAACTACCGTCGATAACCTTTGTGGCCAACTGCTACATTTGTAGCAGCCGCCTACAACCTTTGTGGTCGACTACTGCAATTACAAGCTCTAGCTATAGCCTCTATGGTTGACTGATGCTCTTGCAACCACCAACTATAGCTGTGATGACAAAATACTGCCTTTGTAACAAGTAACTGTATTTTTTTTGGATAACTACCATTATTATAATTTTTAACTATGATTTTTGTGACCAGTTATTATTATTATAGCTAATAATTACATATGTTGTAGCTCAATTATAACTATCATAATTGAATTACTATTGTATATCTATGAGATATTGAGACATGGTTTGGTTTTTCATGGAGATGTGGTGAAGTTCATATCAGAGCTAGATAATCTGGGAACGGTTAGCGGACTACTATTGGCATTAAAGGGTTTACCAGATTTCCTTGGTGGATTTGAGGATGATGATAAAGTTCAGTATTTTGGAGGATATAACGGAGAAGATTTCCCACGAGAGGTTTTGATCAATAAGTTGCCAACGTATGAATTGAGGGTTGAAGATGGCTTGGCCATCAGAGGTGCAGATTGAGATGAGGGTAGGTTGTGGTTCCATCGAGGAAGCTCTCGGATCTATTGGTGATGTTTGACATAAAAAACTTGAGGGATGAGGGAATAGGCGTGTCTAGCATTTTCAGATGAGCCAATTGGCTTCTTGGTTCGTATAGGAGGAGGTCTCGGACATTGAAAATAGAAGAGAAGAAGCAAAGAGATTGATAGGGGAAGAGATTTTTGGCATTTGGGGAGGAACTATGATAGCCTAGTTGCTCTGTTGCCATGTAAGAATCCGTTGTTATTAGAAGAATAGTTGCTCCAAGAGTGCTATGGCCAGAAGACCTGCAACCCTCGGTTCTTGCAGTAAAATAGTAGAGTTGTAATTGATAGGTGTGTTATATAAGTAGAGACTAGAGAGTATTCTAGACGGTAAAATGTGGTCCTGACACCTTGAGTCCTGACAACTTGAGCAGTTGGGAGAGAGAATGGAGAGGTAGTTCTTTTAGCCGCCTAGTAGGATAGGTTCGTCACAATGCATTTACTCTTGTCACAATCAAATCATAAAAAATTTGACAAAAATGAAAATTATTTATTAGGATTTTATCGTGAATTTTGATATTTGAGCGAGGGGTCGAAATATGGATGAAGGAGGCTGCTTGATTTGTAAATAGCAATGTTTTGAGCTTCTTTGGGTTTCTACGATTGCCCCTTTTTTTTAATATATTTATTTAAGGCTTCTTTGTTATCTTTTTGTGATTTTTTAATATATTGGTTTATTATATTTTTCTAGTATTTTTTAATTTTTAAATATATTTATATAATTTTAAAAATAACTATTACAGTCAAATATATATTATTTTAAATTTAAATTAAAAAATTTTAAAAAGTTATACCTTAATGTATTATATATATATATATATATACATATATATAAGAAATAAATTATTTCCCAAAAGAAAAACTTATTTTTAAAATATCATAACAAATTGTAAATGTTTTAACCATTTTAAAATTTTATTATTAGTAATTATATTTTAATGCAAATCACCATATAAAAAATAAAATAATAAATTGATTCCAAACAACTCCTAAGAGGATTGAAACTTTTTTTTTTTGGGAGAGAAATAGATAATGTTTAAAAAATAAATGTAATTTATAAACTTAATATTGGTGAATCATAATAATTTTTTTCAAATAATTGATGCATCGTAAAAAATCTTTATCTTCTAGCATGAATCTTGATGCATTTTTTGAGTAATAAACATTAAAATTCAAGATGTTACGAGGCCCTGCTTTCAGTAAGTTTATAGTAAAACTGATCTTATCAACATGATGAACCCGATGATTCCAAAATTGGTCCAATATGAGTCCAATCAAGTTTGGATTAAGTCATTAAAGCACTTTTGAAGACTAGAGCTTGTTAATTGAATGGTCAAATGAATTCCAAATTTAGCATAGTTATAGTCAAATTAAGTATGTCAACGAGAGGAATCTAATGAGCCTAAGCTCCTATAATTTTAAGCTCATTAAGTACCTCTCATTCAGTGTCTCGACAAGAAGAATTCAACGAGCCTAAGCTCGTTTAATTTTTATAAACCCTCTATAATCAAGGGGGGTTGATAAGACCCGTTTGATCCGATGGTTGAGGAAGTTATTCGCAAGCCCCTCATCTAAAGCTTATAAATGGACTTTCTTTTTTTCACTTAAAAGAGAAGATAAAGCATTGAATTTCAGTGTTGTTCTAGACTTAAAACCCGATAATAACTTCCAGCCAATGTAGTCGCCAACCACTGTGAACCATTGTTCGCAGGCCATCGTCGACCACCACTAAGCACTGATCGCCTCCTACTTGTCGCCTTGGGTTAACTTTGTTGAGTGACGAAGTATTCTAGTAAACTCTGTTTAGTAACAAAGTATTTTGGTGAACTTTGTTGAGTAACGAAGCATCCTAATTACATGGCAACAATATATCTCAAATACAGTGCAATGATGTATCCAAAATACGGTATAGATGGGCACTACGTAGTATGTAGTTTGGTTATAATTTTCAGTAACTCTACGTGCGGAGTCCTGATGTAATATTTTTTCGTAGAGATGGGCGCTATTTGTTCAAAACTAAAAAACTTAACAAAAACAAGTAAATTTGAATATTCCAATTCTGATTTTTTTTAATACAATATTCTGTTTTCGATGATTAGTTTGGTTATAATTTTCATTTAATCAAACAAATCAAAAATAAAAAATTAAAAAAAATGGAAGATTCATGGAATTTAATTGATATTATAGATGTGAGATCTATAATTTCTTGTTTATAACTAAACTCCATTAACTTAATTTTAATTTATTCATCGTCCAATCGTTAAACCGAATTAAATCTTAATTTGGTTAATTCGGTGAGTTTGATTTAACTAACATTTTGAATGGTTATTTAAACAAACTAAATAATCGACCATACTTGCTAGGGCAATGCATGAACGGGCTATAGAGCCCGGGCATCTGCTGCCCTAAAAGACGGAGAGCGGTATGACATTTCAGTTTTCGGTTGGGAAGAGCGCAGGGGTTGATTGCAAGATCGAACAAAACAAAAGATGGGAGGAGAGTGTGAGGAGAGGGGATTTTGGAATAGTTAAGGTATGAGGACTAATATGTGGTTTGAGTTGCTCCCTCCTTGTTGTTGTTGTCCACCTCGTTGCTATTTAGATCATCAACTCGTGGTCCGAGATATCGATTTCGATCTCATTGTTATTAACAGAGCTGGTATTTGGGTTTGTTTGAGGCAACAATGAATTATTAAAAAAACTGTTGCGCAGCAGCTGTGGCTGGAAGTTGCCGCTGAAAAGCTGGTTGTCTGTTTGTTTTTTGCAGTTTTGAAACAGCTCTGTTGCAGTTGCTTCCAAACAAATGACATTTTTGTCTCTATACTATAGTGTTGTTTATAACAAAACTAATTATGTTAGCACATTTCATAATTTAAAGCAAATATCCAGTTTGAATGTAACAAAATAAAAACAAATACCTCACAACATTGTGAGTAACACGATAATCAAAATTTTAAAATGAATATTAAAATAATAATTAATAATATGATAATATTATTTTTAAAATAAAGTTGGTTAATGTCACAAGATAATATGTCCTCCAACGAAATTCTCTACTTGTGATCACTATCGGCGTTGGAATTCTTAAATTGATTCGCCCACCTAAAGAAGTCACAATTCTCTATTCTTTTACTTGGACACTTATAAAACTTTCTCTCATAGCTATGTAATAGTCGTGAAATAAGCATGGAACATTATAGTCCACAGTAGCAATACATTTCTCTGAAAGTACCATAAGTCTTTGAGCTCATTTTTCTAAAGGTTTAAAATCACAAAGCACAAACCCTTACTTACAACATTAGTAATAATGAATATTAGAAGTAATTAATTTAAGTTTTATGAAATTTTGATGTCTTAGAGAACAGAGTATAAATTAACGAATCTGCCGTTACAAGAATACAGTAGATCTTATTAAAAAAATGGTACTTAGTTGCCTTTAAATCATGTGATACCCGACTCACACATTTTTCACATATTCATATCATAAAAAGGTCATCCAAAAGAATCTCAAAGGCCATAACATTGAAAAAGGAGAGGAATTTGGTTGTTCTTCTGAATGGCCTATATGTGTTATTGGTTCATAGTGATTCCATACATGTCAAGAACCAATAATAACATATATGTCATGCAGAAGAACCCATAAAGTCGAATATCTCATCATTGACTTCCAAAACAAAAAATAAAACAAACAATAAAAATTTACATTATATATTACACACATGGTTGCATCACAGGTCATCCAGGTGAGAAGAAATACATCTAAAAGAACTGGAAATAACATTGAGATTAAAAATGATCATTATTCTATAAATCATCAATACAATAAACAATAAACATTTGCACAACACATTAGAAATAAAGTAACACAAAAAATATAATCACTCCATTCAACCGCCAATAATGACATTTGTAATTCACTCTTTCAACTTTTTCATCTCCCCCACACCTTCTCTATCCTGAGTGCAAGCCTCAGGCACACCACCCCCAGCATGAACACACATTACCAAGAGCATCACTACCATGACACTGAAGAACCACCCACAGCATCTATACACACCACCAAGAGCACCACCACCATGGCACTAAAGAACCACCCCCGGCATTTACATACACCACCAACAGTACCAACACTATGTCGCTGAAGAATCACCCCCAACATCTACACCTAGCACCAAGAGAACCACTAGTAGTACCACGAACACCAATATCAGCACTAACAACATCACCTCAGCATCAACACACACTACCAACAACACCACCCCCAATATCAACACACACCTCCAACAGTACACAACATTGTGGTACAAGAAAAAAACATTTACCACTACAAACATAACCACAAGCATAACCTATCCTTCTTCCAACAAAGAGGACAAACTACCAACAAGACCAACCAACGAGTAGAGTAGCAACATTGTTCCAATTAAACCAATAAAATGAAGGGATGATTACACACAAGGCACCCAAAACATTACTAATACAAATCAAGCACCCTATTTCATTCATCTTTCAAACTCACTCAAATATCCAAGGTCATGATAAAAGCCCAACCCATATTTTTTTTTATTTTTATCAAATTCAAGACTGATAATCATGGCACGCGTAAATGCATCAAATTCATAGTTAAAAAAACACTTATGGGAATTGATTTGGAAATAACAATGTTTATCGGGCTTTGTATGTAATTGTCCAAAAAATGAAATAGAGGGGAGAGCTTAACTGAGCAAGCAACCCTAATTATCCAAAAAAAAAGAAGTAATTGTATGGAATTGATTTATAAACAGCACACGATTGTATGTAATTATCCAACAACAAAAAAATTTTCTTCCCAGCATAGACAAAGAAATCGCAAGAAAACCGTACGAGTCACAACAGAAAAACCAGAAACCTCAAAAAGCCAAACCATGGATCTTAAGAAGCAAGACACAATTGACAATCTTTAAACATCAACTAATTTCAACGCCAACAGTGTAGGGTAGAGATTACGAATGGGAGAATGCCAACGGAACCGAGTATTCAGAGTAAATGTTGGAAGTTAGGAGAAGAGAAATGATACCGGAACCCACCAGACACAGTTGGGCGAAGAGGAGCTACGGAAAAACAAATCACTGGGTAAAAAAAATATTAAACCGCAGAATGCGGATTCAACAAATCATCGCAACTTTTTTTCCGAACGCTAGCTTCTACATTTTCCTTCCACGCTATTGCTAAAAAGCTGCCCCAAACCCAGCCGGTGTTTTATCTATATAAATAATGTGGTTTGAATGTGGAATATATAAATATAATATGTTATATGATTATTCGTAAATCCTTATTAGGGTGGTGAGTTGGCTCGGGCTTAGCTCAATAAATGGCTCATAAGCTAAGCTCAATGAGCTAAAAAGTTAAGCTCAAGCCAGACCCAACTCAGCTATTTTAATCATGAGTTGGCTAAAAAAATACTAATATAAAATATACTCAAAATATAGTAAAATTCAATTTTTAAAATAATTATTAAAAATTTTAAAAGTACTATTTCATATTTTATATCAAGTGATTTTTTTATTAATCATTTTTTAGTCGTTCATTATATTTATTATTTAATTATAAAATTAACTCTATTGTGTGATTATCGCGGTGATAGAGTGATGTTTAATATCTTAGCACCGTCGAAAATCCAATAGATACGTAAATAAAAAAGAATAATAAAAACAATCACTAAGAATTTTTACCTGGAAAAATTTAGAAAGAGAAAAAATCACAAAGTCTGACTCGGTCAAAATGATCTACTATGAGTTTGTGAATGCAAATACGAATCTTTATCCTGCGATCATAAAAGAGTTACAAGTTTTCTTCAAGTACAATGTTCTTAAACAGAATGTTCATGGAGTATTTGCCATTGGGAGTTATAGGTGAAAATGTGAGATACACATTTGAAGGTTTTTATAACATTGTGTTACTTTGTAGGGTGTTTTGTTGCTTTGTAACACATGCCGCTACTCTGTAAAGTATTTTATTGTAACATACGTCGCAACTCGCAGGGCCCACCAGTAGCGACACCTAGGGGGAGGGTGGTAGCCAGTTACTTGCTAGAGGTGGTCGACGGTGGTTAGCAGCTGCATAAGTGATCGTCGAGTTTTCTGTTCAGAATAGTTCTGGAAATTGACTCCACCTGATACCGCTCCAGGTATAGCTCTTCCTCCCATCATGAAGGGAGTAGGGATTTATTTATAGAGTATGAGACTAACATCTCCTGTAATAAAGTAGGAATTTGGACCACTCTATCAGATGGCTAGAACGATTCTCTTAATCAGATAATATTTAGGGACATTTAATTGTCTTAGATGTCAAAATTGAGTGATATTAAACTCATTAGATTCGTCTCACCAAGATATTAAAATTGACTATAAACTTTTCAAATTTAGAATTCATTTGACCCTCTAATTAACCATCCAAAGCTTCTAAACATGGTTTAATGGGTTAAATCTAGCTTAATTCGACTCATATTGAACCAATTTTGGTGTGAATGAGTTTGAATCGTCAAACCGTTCAACTTGACTATAAGTTTGTTGAAATCAGACTTATGGATGATTTTTAATTTGAGTTTAAATAATTTTCATTCATATATGCTATCAAATTCATTTTGAAATTAATGTCAAATAATAAAATTCATTAAAGAATTAATGTTATTTTTTTTTCAAATAAAGAATACATTAAATTATAGTTTAAACTTGAACTTAATTAATTAATCAAAGGCCCCGCTTGAACTTGAAGGGGTACGACCATTAATTAATTAATTAATCGCTCCCCGCACGTTTGCGAGCGTTCTGACTGCTTCTCTCCAGAAACAATAGAAGAGCTGCATAACATGCGTTGCTTATCGCCAACTCGTCGTCCGTGACAAACCCTACCCTGCATGTCCGGCAAATCCAAATCTCCAACCGCGCCGGAAATCCGTTTCATGAGGACCTTGCCGGAGATTAACTCGCCGGAAGAGAATCAAATGCTTCGATCCTTCTCTCCATCGACATTCTTCTCTTTTCTCCGCATTTAGCGCAGTGGTTTCTACGGCCATAAACATAATCAGCCATATTTCTGTTATCGCGGATAGACTATTCGGGGCCTGCCCGCATTCGATTGCTTACCATTTTCGATCTGAGAGAGATTTCAGCTATTGATGTGTCGATAACGACGAATCTGGCCCCGCTGAGAGATCGTACCGATGAATGATGGCTATGAAGAGCGTCATACTTTTAGCTGCGTGCACTGTTTTTTACGTAGTATTTTCTGTACCAAGGGGCTCGTTTGGATGGAAAGGAGCTGATGGATTGTTCTTCGGATCCGAGGATACGAAGGTGATGGAATTGTCAGGTACGAGTTAGAAATGGTAAGAATGGATGTGTTTATTATTCTTTGTAAGAACTTGATCTTTTTCTCTTTATGCGTTGTCTCTGAGTTCATCGTGGAAACTTTGATCTGTGATTAGTAATGATATAATCATATAATGCGAAGCTGGCGATTTAGTAGCAAAATCACAATGTTTTTTTTGTTTGATGCGGCGTTGATTACGTCAAAAATAATGGTGAAATACGAGGGGAGCATTGTCGTACACAGATAACACGAATTGTTTCAGTATGCTTCTTTAATCCTCTTTACCCGTGAATGCGTACAAATAGAAAGTAAGAAAACATGAGTTTCTAGCTATATCTCCAGTTTATTATTATCTGATCGCTAAACAATATAATTTCTCTTGGAGCAATGGTAATAGTAATTCCTTGTCATCAATTTTCCGTTGGCTTATTGTGCTTTGGTGATTTCTTTTGTCCGCATGAATTTGATGAATTTCTGATTAAGTGATGGAAGAACTGTAGGATATGTTTGTGGATTTCTTTCATAGAATTTGTGCACTTGTTCCGTTCTTCTGGCGCCAATTTGAGTTATTAATAGATTTGTTAATGGCTCTCTTCTATCCAGATTTCGCTGAAAATAATTAAATCCATTAGCTACCTAAATTGTCATAGATCTATACAGTCTTCATCATTCAATCATAATGGAGATTCCATTTAATAAATTTGCAGCATTAGTCATCAATTTGATGCATAATTATAACTTCTCCGATCAATCTGTTATTCTGTCTATAGTGTCTGACAAGATCATATGGATGCAGAGTTGCAGGTGGAAACTATAGGGTCAAATTGCTTGCTTGATTTGTTGGGAAAGAAATCTGTTATTACTCCTTCAGACTTAATAATAATAGATATCATTCTGTACCTTTCCACTGAAAATCTATGGGAAGACATGCCAGAGATCCTCACTCGCCTTCCCCCTGACCTGAAGCGCTCTGTTATCGACTGTCTGATCAGGCAAAGTCTCCTTAACTATTTTCAAGATATTAGCCTAATAAACAGGCATGCTACACATTTTTCAAGATTAAGCAAGCAAGATTCTCTTTCAAAGAGGCGTCTTGAAGGGCAACCTGATCGCAAGAATTCTTCCACTGATCAATCCTCTACTCCAACTCCAAGATTACGTCCCCGAATCCGAACCCCAAGCACGACTCCAGCTCCAGCTCCAGCTCCAGCTCCAATCTTAACCCTACCTCCAGCCCCAAGTCTAGATATTGGTCTTTCTGTTCCCTCATTACCTCCGAGTGAACTCCCCTTACCCGAAGAAGATCCTGAGGATTCTTCTCAAAGCTTATCTCCAGATGACCTCCCTGAACTGGAATTTGTTCACCCAACGCCTCCTCTTTCTGGTGCTCCGCCGAAACAAAGAAGCGACAACATTAAAAAGATCATTATTGCAGTGGTTCTAACTGCAACAACTACATTTACACTTGCTGCACTCTGCTTTTGTTGCTGTAATAGATATGCTGGAAGTAAGTACCAGACCATGTATGGGCACAAGGAAGAAAGGCCAATCTTAGCCTTGAGCATAAGTGACTTCTCTGGTATGCAAATTTTTAATTGTTCTTCCAACTATAAAATGATGGTACAAAATGTTGAATGTGCAATTTCTTATTTTCAGGTTCATCACAGAATTCTTTTGGTTTATACATAGATAAGTTTGGTTCATCTTTTAAAACTGACGCAAACCAGAGTGGTCAACTCACATCCTTTGCAGCTGAAGGACGTTCTATAGCTTCAAGTTCAGCCGAGCTTACTAATAATGCAGCTTTTAATCCTTCTCCACCACCAGCACCGCCTCCGCCACCTCCCGGCAAAACTTCTTCAGCTCCTCCTGCCCCGCCTCCTCCGTTTCCTAAACCGAAGCCTGCTCCTCTACCCCCAAGAAGGCCGCCGCCACCAAAAGGCGTCCCTTTACCTACACAAATGAGCTCAGGTTCCTCTGTGAATTCTCAACTTATGCAAAGTGATTCTTCAATGGTTAATGTTGATACCGATGGTGCCAAAACCAAGCTGAAGCCCTTCTTTTGGGATAAGGTGGCCAACCCTGATCAATCCATGGTCTGGCATCAGATTAAAGCGGGTTCATTCCAGTAAGCCTCATCAAAATAGAATTTAATGCTTTCCTTTTCAAGTTACTCAGCACTTGCCACTTCATCGTTGTAAATCATGAAACAATAGATTTTTGTTAATTTTACAGATTTAATGAGGAGATGATAGAAATGTTATTTGGCTACAATGCTACTGATCCGAAAAAGGAGTTTGGAAACGATTCTTCAGGACAACACATACAGATTCTAGATCAGAAAAAATCACAGAATTTGGCCATCTCTTTAAAGGCCCAAAATGTAAAAATAGAAGCAGTTTGTAATGCGTTAATGGAAGGTAATATTACAAATTCTTTTATGCATTGCCTTACCTTCCATAGTTTGAAGTTTGATATAGACATTAGAATTATCATAGAATTGACTTAGTTATAACTACATTTTCTTTGGTACTCTTTTCTATTCTGATTTAAATATCCCTTGTTATCCTTGCCAACTTGTTAATAGGTAGGGGCGTCTTTTACATGGTTGTTAGTCAGCACTACATGCAACATTCAATCGGACTGAATCAAAAGTTCTAGAGAAGAAAGATTAATAAATTTGACCAAGCACATTGTTAGGATAAGAATAATGATGATGACCATCATAATCTCACATATTGTTAATCCTCAACAACAAAATTTTCATATATTTATGGATATCTTCTTAGTTGCCACAAAATATGCCTTTTTACTTATTTTTCTGATTAAATGCTTGAAGACAATTTAGACAAAGTGACAATATGTATCCTTCTACATTTATAAGAATCATGAAGATTATAAATTCAACCCCAAAATAGTTGGGATATAGCCTACTAATGACAAAAATTAAAAATCGGAGTAATGCCTTCTCCAACCAGGAAATGAGCTTCCAATAGAGCTGCTACAAACATTGTTGAGGATGGCACCGACCTCGGATGAGGAGCTGAAGCTTAGGCTATTTAACGACGACTCGGTTTTCCTCGGACCTGCTGAACAGTTCCTAAAAGCTTTGGTGAATATTCCTTTTGCCTTCAAAAGGATTGATGCATTACTTTTCATGACTTCATTACAAGACGAATCCTTAAGTGTGAAGGAATCATTCGCTACTCTGGAAGTAAGTCTCTCTCCTGGTTTGATCAAGTTATGTTTAGTACAAGGGAAAAGTGTCAGAATAATCACTGGACTTTTTGCAGCGTGTTATTTTGATCTCCAAAATCTTTTAATATGAACTGCAATAGTCCCCACTAAGGGCTACTTCACCTCCAACTTAAAAAATCTGAGAACTAATTTGGTATTTTTTATGAACTGACTAAAGTAGCCCCATGCAAACAGTGAGGGGACTATTTTGACACTTTATTGTCACTATGATATAAAAGGACAAATGTTTTGCAAAGCATGCACACAATTTAAGCTGCGCATTGTTATGGCCAAAAGTATTAATAATCCTATTATTAATGTACTTTTCTACACAGTCAGTTTATTACATTCTTTAATTTCAAATTTTACACCATGCAGACATGCTAAGAACTAGTTATCTTCTCTTATTTTGTACTAGAAAGCCTGCCAGGATCTCAGAAATAGCCGTTTGTTTTTGAAATTGTTGGAGGCTGTTCTCAAAACCGGGAACCGTATGAATGATGGCACCTACCGTGGAGGAGCTATGGCTTTCAAGCTAGACACACTCTTGAAACTGTCGGATGTTAAAGGTGCCGATGGGAAGACCACACTCCTACATTTTGTCGTGCAAGAGATTATCCGATCCGAAGGTAGGCGTGCCGTGCAAGCAGCTCGAGATAATCGGTGTGACTCAACCGTTACGGTTTGCAGCTTCAACTCAGATGACTTTACTAATGATATTCCAGACAAATCTGAAGATCAGTATCGCGAACTCGGCCTTAGGGCTGTTTCTAGTCTGAAATATGAACTTGAGAATGTCAGGAAAGCAGCTGGACTCGATGCTGATGCTTTAACCAGTGCGGTTGTGAGTTTTGCTAATAGATTAGTTAAGGCAAGAGGCTTCTTAAACAATGATATGAGGAAGTTAGAGGAGGAAAGTGGTTTTCATGATTCTTTGAAAGGTTTTGTTGAGCATGCGGAGGCTGATATTGCACAACTTTTGGAGGAAGAAAAGAGAATAAAATCATTAGTAAAGCACACCACTGATTATTTCCATGGGAATGTTGGGAGAGATGAGGGTTTGAGATTATTTGTCACTGTGAGGGATTTCCTTGAGATGTTAGATAATGTCTGTAAGGAAGTAAGAGAAGCACAGAAGAAAGTGATAAGTAAAACAAGTAAGAATAATTTAATCACAAAATCAATATCAGACCGGCGGCAGTCACTATTTTTGGCAATCAAGGACCAACGGATGGAGGATTTCAGCTCTGAAGACGAGGAATTTTAAACAAACGTCAGTGGCAAATAGGCTGTTATTATCATCATTTACTCTTGTAAATTGTATTGTTCATCACTAGCCTGATAATTCATCATTTTTTTTTTCTGTTCTTAATCTGAACTCTGTAAGTATCTGAAATCACACTGAAATGCTGTCATTCATTCAATCAAAATTTAATATTTGGCATACTAATGTCGTGTTGTATAAGAGCAGGTAAATTGAGTGTCGTTTGTCTTGATCAAAACAGTTAACAGCTCAGCTGAAGTTGCATCGCGAATATTTGAAGTTGATTGATTGGAAGATTTACATTACATACCACTCAATTGCTATGCATTTAATATCAAATGCCTAAATTATAATTTTTAGATGTATAACACCTTGTCTATGCATAAAAAAAATGTATTTTACTTTTTGGAATTTCAACTAGTGGTTTTTTTTATGTGATGAAAGATTGGAGTGGTATAAATGTAAAAAAGAAATTATGGAGGAATTGAGTGGTGTGTAAGTAAATGCCCCTAATTGATGTAACAAAATTAAATCAGGATAAGTTCGCCTAATCTCTTTTCTGATATGATAGTTGGCCACATTGTTTCACATGATTGCTCAATATGTACATAGAAAGTTCCCGTTAAGAAATAGGCAAAAGTCCGGCAACTAAAAGTCCGGCAACTAACTTCCAATATTTGCTATAACCGCTATGCATCGATTACATTCCTACCTTCAACTTGCAGAACATTATGCCAACAGCTTAATGTTTAGAAAAATAGATTGAACAATAGTAGATATTAACCTTCTGCTTTAGCGCGATATGAGTTTAACGGGGAGGAAAATTTCGAAATGGTCCTCTGACCATTTTAGTCCCGCATATACTCTGGGAAAAAAAATGTCCCAAGTAAAAGGACTAATTTGGCATTTTACTTGTTTATCAGATCTCCTTGGATGCAGCTGAAGCAATTTCTCCATATTTAGAGAAAACGCCAGTCAAAACAGCTCTTTCTTTTATCTTTAACCTGGAAGCATTAAAGCATGAATGACCAAAATTTAACTTCAAACAAGTAAACCTACAAAACAAACAATACAAATTATACATACTTAGCTAATGAACCAGGAATGTGCCGTTTCGATGACTTCGGCGGCTTTGTTTTATCCCTTTTGGCAATCTTTTTTAGATTTTGATCGGCGAGCATTGTGGAGTTAAACTGGTTATCTTTATTTACTGCATTCTCATTATTTGTTAATGAAATATTTGTGTCATTTAGGAGCGCTGAGAATTCTTCCTTGCTTGGCTTTATGCCATTAGTACTCTTAGAAACCGGCAAGGTACTGCAGGTGCTTGTGCCGGAGTCAGGCGAATTGAGGACGCCGTGTACATTAATAACGTCGCAGGATATCTGCTTTTGTATCTTCCCAAAAACCAAATTTTGCTTGGAGTACTTTTGAACAAATCTAGAATAACAGTGAAAAGGATTGATTAAAATTAGAGATCATAAAATTAATAAGTTTGTAGATGTATAATAGAGGATAGAAGATGTATTATTAATCATGTAGCTAATTTTAACATGGAAGGATGAGATAGAGTCAGGATAAAGAAACATGAATGGATATTATCTAAAAAGATTTGCACAAAATTAATTTAGCAACTCAAATATAGCTAAAGAGGAATGAATGGAGAATGAAGATTAATATGCTTGATTGATTATGACTAATGATGATGTTGTTGATGAGTTGAAAAAGAGAGAGAATAACTTGAATAATGGGTAAAAGGTGACCAATCTTTTGTCATCATCATTACTGGCATTTTACCAATTATTTGGGTACAGCATTATAAATCCTCATTACATATTCAATTCATATTTTGTTAAACCCAAATAACTACCATTACGCTAATTATGATGATCATGATTGGCAGCCTTGCTTAGATTATGATAAACCATGAATAAGGTTTCATTTGAGGTGATATCAAAAAATAACCATGAGCACGGATTTCTTATGAAAGTCATGATTAACATTAGCTGCTTAGCATGTCAACATTAAGGTAAACGTACATTTAATGCAAAGAATATTGACAATTAGCCTTATTGATATGGCTTTTAAGTGTGTCGTGAGTCGAGAATCAATAATCATCTGATCAATGACATCATGATTTGTGTTGAAAGACCAACACAATGACATTCGAACAAGGCAATGGTTTTACTTACCTTCAAATTATTCAACATAGGATTAGTTTAAACCCACCCATCAACCAGGTTACCATGTCTCATTAGTACCAAACTTGCCATTCATTTTACATCACCATTATAAACTTTTTTATTCAAACCCAAAATTGGATTCAATCATCCAACAACTCCATTGCTAATGTCAAAAATCTTACATCAATTCATTCATCAACATTAGGAGCATGATAGTTCGACATTAAGATTGATAATGAAATAACTTGACACCCCACTCTCGAATCAAATGGAGAACCAAAAATCCCTCAATCAAGATCATTTTGATTTAACATAAATCTCAAATGCAATATTAATTACATCTTCATCAAAATTTCGAGTGAACGTGATGCCGATCGACCAAACTTGTTTTATTATCCCTCCCGTGAGGACATCGGTGTTACATCTTGTGAGTGCAACTAATTAGGGAAGTCCTGACACGTATAATGAAGCATCTCGTTATGTATTTATTCAAAGCCTCCCCCAAGTCAAACCTGATTAAATATGATCAAGACTCAAGCAACTTGGTAAAAGTTGATCAACTTGGGCAGGTTAATTAAACCATACTTTATGGGCCTAACTGCACCAAAGAAACCCTACCATAACCCAATAATTTCAACCTAAAGCCCTATGATGGAGTCTTGCCCATCATTCAGATAAAAAGTTCAATTATATAACTTTTTTTTATTGTACCTAGCGCCCTAATGCCCAGAAGAGGGTGTTGTAGTGCCCAAGTCCAGATTTAGTACCGAGAGCACGACACTCCAGCGCTTGAAGAGGAGCACCGTAGCACTGAGACCAACAGTGCCCAGTCCACCCGAGAGTACGACACTGTAACGCTTGGATGCAACGTCGCGCTACGCTCTGTTGCAACACTCTGGTGCCAGTAATCGATTTCAGCAGTTCATCGTTTTAAGTTCCGGCTTCTATTCAGAAATGTGTGTCTGTGTGTGAGGATGGAATTTCGTTTTCTCTTGCGTAAGGATGAGAGGAATGAGCATTCTTGAGTTCCAAAATGTGGAGGCTTGAGTGTGGGGTAATTTGTACAATTCTCCTAATTTTTCATATTAAATTTCTTAGTATGGTGTGGCTCCATGATTTTTTCCCATTCTCGGGCTTTTCCGCGTTAAATCTTGGTGTTCCTTTATATTTTATGTGATTTCTTGTTTTGTATGTTTTTGTTCTAAATTTTGATCGGATCTCTCATACTGATTTTCGCATCTCTCACAAAGAAAACTACAAGAAGAAGAGTTGAGTTGTGATTAAATATGGTGAAAATATGAAGACGAATGTTGAAATATAGCATGATGAGCATAATGACAACATCTTCATCCCTCAAAATGAACACAAGCCTCCTCTTCAAATGCAAAGCATCTCTTCTCTTCTTGACTCGAACAAAAAGTTTGCTTCACAAGCCAAATGCTAAGTTTTTTCTTCTCATCAAACGCAGCCATCCCACATATTTAAAACACGAAAGTTCATATTTATCTTTGATTACTCAATACGTTCCAACCATAAAACTTCTTACATACTCTCTATTAGAATTTAGAAGCCACGAGTCTATTTTCTCTTCCTTCTTCTTTATTAGCTATTTTGTCTTTTCTTATGTATTTTACCATAGCAATTTCTTCCTTCAACTTACCTCAATTTTTTGTCTGTTCTATGTTTTAATTTGTTTAAACAAATTTGGTTCAACCCAATTTTATGGCTTTTAATTTGCATGCTATCATCTTATTATTTAATGAAAGTGTTATGCCATATTGATCCACACTTATATTTAAAGGTATTAAAAAAATGTCTATTTAGGTTAAGCTTTTAGAAATGATCCAGCATGAATATATCATGTTGGGAAAGATAAATGATATAAGCTAAGTTATGTGAATTATATATAAATTTTTAAAATATTATGAAAGGAGGAATTACTAACTTGAATCAACACTTGGTTGAGAATAATAAAAACATTTAAGTTAGTAGTAGCTACCCTCAACTAGTGAAAGATAAAATTAGAAAGAGTGCCAACAACAACAAGCCTATATCCCACCAAGTGGGTTCGGCTATGTAAACCATTGCATCTTATTGAGTGATAAAATTAGAAAGAGTATGAACAAATAATTCAAAATGCAAATTATAAAATGCAAAATAATTACATGGATGAATGAAATGATTTTGACAAAATGGATGATGACATTTCAGCTCTAAAACCATCTAAGAAGCACCACAAATCAAAATCAAATATGTTGAGTCAAAATTCAATGATTGCTTCATGCTTAAAAAATTAAATTAAAAGACCATTTGAGTTATCTTTACCACTGAATTCCTTTGTAGTAGTGAAGCAAAAAAAAAGGATTAGAATACAATAAAATTAAAGGATGTTACTAAGAAGAGGATGAGGGAAATTAAATTCAATTGTTATATTGCAGGATGTATGATCTAGGCATCCCTTCAATGCAATTAATTATGATAAATTTCTAGTAGTAGTCGAGGTATTTGAATAATTTGGTCATAAAATAAAGCCTTCAAGTTATCATGAGGTGAATATTTCATAATTAAAAAATATAAATACAACACATGATAATTGATACAACAACACAGAATATTATTTCAAACATAGTTTTTCTCTTATGGTTGATGGTTGGACATTCCGTGATAAGAAAAAGTAAAAGTAAATTTTTTTGTCAATTATCCAAGAGAAATCACATTTAGGGTCAACTGATTGAAGTTCTTATTCAAAGAGGGTTATAATGGTTATAAAAAGGTACATTGAAGAGATTGGACATATTATAAATGCTGCACGCTTTAGTAATTACGACTTTGACTAGTTCAAGTTGCGTTAAGAATGGGTTTGTCGCTCTCAATCTCAGGGCCCGTTTGGGGCAGCGGCAGAGGCACGACAAGGCGCGGAGACGCAATTCCACATCATTTTGGGCTGCAACGGCAAGACGTCGTGGCGAAATTTTCCGCGATTTAACAAAAAAGCGGGTAGCAGGTTCGACCTCGTGGCCTGCGTTTATTCGTGATGTTTTTTACTTCCGTGTCCTTCGTGTCTTCCGCCACGAGCTCTTGTTCATTCGCAACATTATGTGGTGTGCCCTAGTTCCTTCGCGACATCCCCTGCATGCTGCCTACTACATGTTGCCTAGTTCCTTCTCGATAATCGAAGTCGGTGATGGTTGTAAAGGATCCTAATGCTCTTCCAAACACAAAAGGCCACTCCCTGTTCAAAAAATCCAAAGGTGGTGCAGATAAATTGAAAGTTGAAGATTTGTCGACCGTTATTTTTAATTTTTGAAAAATATGAAAATAGTTTAAAAGGAAATATGATTTTGAAAGTAACATTTTAATTTTTTTTAAAATAGATGAGACCAGACAAGTCTCACATTTTGGATAGTTCGGATGACTAAGCACGATACCACAACTAATATACTTATCCCGAAGAATAAACATATCACTTGTAGTATGTTCAATCACCTAAACTAAAGAATTTGTGACATCCGTTTTGTCTGCTAAATATTTTATATGAGGCCAGCAAGTTCCTCTACCTAATATGAAGATTAGATAGGGTTTATTTTACCTGGGTTCCAAGTTCTCTATAGAGGCAAGCCCATATAATGAATTACATCTTAAATAACCGGGATCACTTAAGAAAACTCTCGATTAAGATCAGTGGTATTACCTTTCATATTTCAAAATTTAGGTTTCCAAGATTGGACACGGGAAAATCAAACGAGAGTGGCTCAAATAGAAACAGTTATTTTAAGGAATCCAAATGAGCGAAGAGTATGAGATATCACAGATCCAGAGAGAACCCTGGTGACCTCCCAACTATCCTATTGTTTGACTTTATGTCTTTGAAATAATATTATTTAATGTTTAATGTTGCAATTTATTTAGAATTTAGGACTTATGTTCGCACGATATATGATCGTGCAAATAGCTAAAAAGATAGAAAAATTTACACAGTATCATACAGTAACCTCGGAATTCTACAGTGTTAGGACCTATAATTGCACAACAGGGTTGTACAAAAAGCATAAAGGTAATATGTGAGGGTTTACGCTGCGCTTGACAAATCACCTCGAAATCTTATGGGTTGTTATGTAAACTAAGAAAAGTGTTTAGTGATGTGAATGTGTTTAGATGTTGCAGATCCATCTTGCAGTGGCTCCTCTGTATGTCCTCGTCATGCCGCCCACAGTATCTGCTCCAAGCTCCTCATCGTAGCACCTCCGGGCTTGATATTAGTTTTAAAATTATATGCAATTGTTTAGTCAACGCTCTGATGTCGGGTACCTCCTATAAAACCGACTACTGGTCTCCTATAGGTATAGTATGTAACATAACAATAAAACATGCAGTATTGAAAGAAAAGAACAGTATAATGTACAGTAACAGAGGAGAACAGTATAACATGTTGTGAAATAAAATGTTATAATGTAAATCTAACCTGTATATCCAGGAGGTATGCTGCTTCTTTAAGCGAACTAGTATTTACTACATAAATAAAAGAAACACATTGCCTGGAAAACTAAAGAAAATCGACAAATAACCCACAACAGAAGACTCGGGAAAATCGATGAGTAAAAATTCTAATAAAACTATCAAAGTTATGGGAAAATACCAAGAGAAAAGAGACCACGAGTGTTTTCTCTAAAATCCAATAAAACTTACGAAAAATATGAAAAGAGGGAACCACAAGCACTCGGGTCGGGCTAGGCTCAAATAATATATTTGTACTCGACAGACGTCATCGATCACCCAGAAGTATAAAGCTCGTCACTGTCGGCGCTTAAAAAGGGGGGGAGTTTACGTTTGGGGGTCGCCCGTAAGAAGCTGTCGGCCGCCGGAATCGAAATCCCGTCGCCCGCTTCGGAAGGACTCTTTAATTTACATATATATATAATTTTAGAAAAATATGAAATCAAACTGACCTCATATTTTCCATAGTTTAAATGAAAGAGCACTCAACCTCAAATCCTGTATCTACCCCGAGNTCTAAGGTTCTAAGATAGTCGCAGGAAGACCCCTAAGGCTAGATCCTAACTCCTACGAGAAAAACTAGACCTCACGAAAATTGAGGTCAACAGTCACTCCACTAGAAGGGTTTCCTACTGAACCTAACTTAGGAGGGTACTCTTTAGCCCAGTGTCGGTAATCAACAAGTGGACAACCAAGTTGTAATATATATATTGAAAATTTATTATTTTTTTGGCATGCATATGTATTTCAAGCATATAGAAAGAAAGTTGTATTTAATTTTGTAATGAAAATATTTTTTATAAATATTGTATCTGTTCTTATCAACTTGTTTTATTAATTTTTGAAAAAATATAGTTGTCCACGAGTCGATTATGTCGTCGGGCATAGGACGGCCAACATCCTAAGAAGGTACGAGTCCCCAACTAGTCTTGTGTTGGTGAATGATACTTTCATCAGGTCCCAGAATTGAGTCCTGGTGTTGTAGGATGAGATATCATTCTGCTCTACCACTGGCGTGTCTTTGTTATCATCGTCCTAAGCCCCAAAACAAAACCGACCTACTTGCGACCTTGCTTGATGGCTTCATATATAGCAAAAGGCTATATATGAACACTTATGTGTTAGACATAAGCACAGAAAACCAAACCAATAAGCAAGGAAAAAAAGAAATAAAAATAGAGATGAGAGAGAGAAGGAAGTGATCAATCCAAAAGATCGAAATGATAAAGGGTGAAGCAACCCTCAAAACTGTGATAAAAAGATCTGAAAAATAGAGCCCAAGATCCTTGAATCAATCAAGAGGATATCATCTTCTCAAGTTTTATATAATTGGATCAACCCAAGAAGGGTATCCTTTCTAAATTTTTGTTTCAAATAGATTGAAATGGGCCCAAAATTAACATAACACTGTAGCCATGGCTCCATCACTTATATGCACTCACACATCCATGTCTAAACCTGAATATAGTATTTATGTTATCCAAACTTTAATATCAAACCTCCAAAGGACTCTTTTATGAAGGACAATTTGACAAGTTAAATTCTTTATGAATCTGATCTATATCATCTCATGTCTTCCAACATAAAGCTGTAGAGGCCTTCAAATTTTGCAAATCAAGCAAAACCATTAAAGACAACTTTCGAAATTCCCAAAATCTTGGAGACACTAAAGTCATTCAACTCCAACTCCAACCAAAAGTTTTCCCTATCATATAAGCACAAATTCATCCAAATAAAACCAAACAAGTGCTCAAAGCCAGGGACAACAAAGAGGGACAACCAACAGGGACGGCCAAGCCCCAAAATAAGCCCACGGGTAGGGACAAGGAAGAGAACAACCCAGCCCCAAAAAAAATAAGCTCACGGCCAAGGCAACAGCCAACACCACCAAACCAGCCTCACAGCAAAGGGGAAAGCCAGGAACAGCCAAAAAAAATAAAAGAATCCCACGTGAATGCTCTCAAATAAGGGCAGCAACTCACACAACCACTGAACCAACTTCACGGCAAAGGGGCAAGCAGGACATTAAGACTCACGGCTAGGGACAATGAAGAGAAAACCCAGCCCAATCCAACCATTTTTTTTAATCATAAATGAGTCATAATAGAAAGCTCGTAGCCAGGAAAAAATGAGAAGAAAATTAAATTCCAACCAACCACAACACAAAACATAGTATTAAGGCTCGCGGCCAAAGGCAGAGAGGGGAACAACGAACCCCAAACCCAACAAAGAACATCCAAACAGGACAAAATGAAACAACTAGAATGTTCACAGTTAAAGGCATCAGACCAAAACCACTAAACAGGCTTCACGGCAAAAGGAAAGCCGCCACATTAAGACTCACAGTCAAGAACAGTGAAAGAAAGCCACCAAAGGTATTACCATTACATAGTCTTTGATATACATAAGAGAGTGAATGAACAAATTCTTATAGATCATTAGGACTAAAATAATTTTCATCACATAAGGCATGATAGCAAGTTAGTTTACTTGTATCAAACATCACCACATAGAGGTAGTCATTGAGATCATGAATTTTGGGATGACAAACTTGATTACCAATAAAAAAAAAAACTTGGGAGGAATGTTAAAGAGGAGTCTCTAATTGAACCATGCCCAATAGAGGGGCAAACCGAGCCCACCAAAGGGACAAATCAAGTCCAGCACAGGGGCAAAGCCGAGCCCATCAAAGGGGCAAAAAACAACAAAGATTTTAGCCAAGACATGATACCAAACGGAGTCAAACCAAGCCCACTAAGTGGGTCAAAAATAATGTAAAACTTTCAGTTAAATTCAACCTAAAAGAAGCCAGAACCGAGCTCACCAAATGAGCCAAAAACAGAGAAAATTTTCATATATAATTCCCACTGCTCATGGCCAAAACCGAACCCTCCAAACGGGTTAAAACAGAGAACATTTTTCATTTATAATTTGATTCAAAAGAAGCCCAAACCGAACCTAACACATGGGCAAACCGAGCCCAACATAGGGGCAAACCAGAAAAATACCTCCAGCTATAATTCAATTCCAAAAGAGCCAAATCGAGCCCTTCAAATGGGCCAAAACAGAGAAAAATTTCCAGCAATGATCCAACTCCAAAGAGCCAAAACCGAGCCCTTCAAATGGGCCAAAACAGAGAATATTTCCAGCAAGGATCCAACTCCAGAGAGCCAAAACAGAGTCCTTCAAATAGGCCACAAAAAAAACAGAGAATATTTTCATCCAAAATTTGATTCTAAAAGAGCTCAAATCGGACCTAACAAGTGGGTCAAAACAGAAAATATTTCCAGCATAAATTTGATTCCAAAAGAATCCAAACCAAACCCAACAAGTGGGTCAAAACAGAAAATATTTTTCCTTTGAGCTTTACATTCCAAAATATCGTGCCAGCATATGTTTCAAATAGAATCAAATAACATGAAACATTTAAGTGTGCATCAACACTAAAGCCAACATGTTTCAACAATAAAATGGATTCTAGCGTAGATTCTAGGTGAACAAGCATCAAACCAAAGTGTATATCCATGACCTTTTTATGTATTTTAAACAGGAAATAAACATAAGTCATCATCTTTCTTTTAACAGTAAACTACTTCAGCAAGAAGCAAAGAAAGAAAGCCATAATTTCCAGCATATAGGTAAATAAATATTAGAAATGTAAGAAGAAGATTTACATGTGAGAAGGGACCTAAACATGCCTTCCCTAAAATGTTATTTCAATTAGTCCACATAAAGTGTCTAAATCAGATCCAACAAAAGTATTAAAGGCCCAATTTTTTATATCAATGCCCTTGCGAAATAGTTGTTAAAACAAATCAAAAGCCTCATACATACATTTTTCATTTCAGCACTTCCAACATATGTCGAGCATGGTGACAGAACATAGAAGAGATAGAAGAAGTATCTTATTTGAGATTTCTTAAAAGAAAAACAAAGAAAAAGGCACCAAGCTCCCAAACGTCCAGCACACAGGGACCTAGCCGAAAAGATAACTTCAGCAGAGCCTCTCTTCATAAAAGCTTCAGAAAATAGCAACCCCCGACTGCTCCACACTCCCAGCACACGAAAACTTAGCCTAGAAAGAATTTCGACAGAGCTATCCTCCCTAAAAGCCTCAAACAGTAAAACCACAGCCTCCCTTTCTCTCAAGAAATTTTCAACAACCCAAAACAGTGCATTATGAAGCTTTTTTATAGGCAGAGAAGAGAGGGGGACAACCACCTACCGGCCTCACTGGTAGCCTAATTAGGTAAAGGGAGAAGAGAAAATGCATTTAGGGAGGAGGAAATGCAGTCTAGGGCAGAGGAAGAGTTGGCAAGGTGGAGTTTCTCCGTTGGAAAGTTGCTCGGTCAAGCGGAGGTCGAGGAGGCGAGCCGCGTGCACGAATGGCAGCGAAATGCCGCGTGTAACCGAGGAGATGAGGGAGAGGAGGCGGGCTCGGCGGTCATGGCCTCAATCGATCGCCTCAGGTGCGGCCGATTGCGGGAGAGGAGGCGAGCCAAGCACCTGACCGAGCCGCAATGATGAAATGGAGAGTTTAAGCGTGTGGGAAAAGGAGAAATAGAGATTAGGGTTATAATTTTATTATAATAAGTAATATAAATATAAAAAAAATTAATATTTCAAAAATAAAATTTGATTTATTCATTTTCATTCGTACGTCAGATTGTAGAAAATTGAATGTCCTTTTTAGGTAATTTTGACGTTCCGGAAGAGCTGACGTGGTCTGTTTCACCATCGGAGTTCGTTTTAACAAATTTATCGATTTGCATGCAATTTGCTGGTGTGCGGAACTATGACAATATGGATGTTTTTCCTAGCTAAAATTGGTATATCAGACGCGTTGGTTCAATCCATTTTGTCGTTAGAGGTCGTCTGGAGAAGTTCGCATTTTCACCCATCCTTTAAGCTCAATTTAAGTCTGATTTTGTGTAACTCAGTGAATTTTGTGCATTTTGTGTGTGTGTATGTGATGATAAAGTTCTGAAGAGGTTTTCCTAAGGCTTGAGATCTTATTGGAAACTTCTCCCTGAGTCTCCACGTGATAATCCTTAACCACTCGACCATACGACGATGGTTTGGGACCACTCAAGTGAGACATCTTAAAAGAAATAGGAGGTGGCTGGAATTTCTAAAAAGGGTGGGTCCAGTTCTAATTTTCTAAGATAGTCAATAGGAATCCCTAGAGCTAGATCCTAGGATCCTAAGGAAAAGAGTAATGACCCAAAAATGAGATCAACAATATCAAGGAAAAAGAACTTCAGAGATTGCCGCTCCATTTAGAAGAAATACCCCTGGTTCAACGAGAAGTTCAATGCAGAAAATTGACGAACTTCCTGAAGGAAGAAAGAATCGGATTAATTTTTCTTGATTGAATGAAAAAAGGAAATTGATGTAGTCATTCCAATGAGTCGTTTCTTTAATTACTATTTCTTTTACCTAAATTTTTTAAGTATCTTATATATATTTAGAACACTTCTGTTACAAACATATCAATAAACAATGGCAGAATTATCATTTTTTTCAGAAACAACTGTCACAGTTGTTTTCACACAGCTGCAAGAAACAATCAGTCAGCTTCCCCGCAACAACTTCCTGAGCAGCTAAGCTGCAGCCGAAAAGCTGCAACTGCCCCAAATAGACTATCAATCATTCACGCTTAATTAGGACATTTTTCTTGCTTGGTCTCTAACTGGCTCCTAAAGTTAATTTCAAACTATTCCCTCCTTATCGATTCAAACTTAATTCACATTTCTTAGACCATTAATAGGTTTTCCCTAACCAAATCCAGCTACAAACCTTATTAAAGCCCTTAACTCAAACTGATTACAATATGACTTTAACATGACTGTAGGAAATCCTATTGGACTTAGCATAGGTCTTAGGAGATATCATTCTCCCAATCATTCAATTTCAAAGCATGTCATTCTTATCAATGAGTTGGTTCTCGTTAACCTAAAAGTTGAGCATTTCCTATGCCAAACCCTTATTGGTCCTAAATAACTCAAACAACAAAACAAAGGTGGTTTTAAATTGCTAAATGGAAGAAGGATAACATGCATATAAAAACAATATTACCTATATGCAGCATCATCAGACTCAAACCCAATAAATGCAAAGCCCCTGCAGATAGGATCTCTGGTCTTTCTGTTTCCAATGACAGCAGGGTTTATAGATATAATACCAGGAAACCCTTTGAAGGCCCTCCGCAAATCTCTGTTGATATTCTTTTTCTTCGGAAGATTCCACACACGAACTTCTGGATCAGTTTTTATGACCTCAGCAACTGTAAATCACCGTAAAAAAACTGTAGCTTAAGTCGTAAATGTTAGCCAAACATATTATAATTTGTACATACAATTCCTGATGAGCCTATTTTCCATTTGGTAGGGATGAAGAAAATCAGCTACAAACAAAAAAATTAGATAATTATCTTACATGAAAACATTCAAAAGCTGCTATTTGTAATGGTACAAACCTAGAAAATTATATGGATTGTAATAACTCTACAACGAGCTAAAAATTGAGCTTCTAAAAATTTGATTCAGCACAAAAGAGGCAAGCAATCTAGTGCCGATCAAAACTGTGGTAAAAAATAATGAACTTCTTAATGAAATGGAGATAGAAAGCGATACCTTTCTGCTTCTCTTGCTTTTTAACACTCCCTGCAATCTCCTTCTCGCTTGCTCTAGGTTTACCATTCCCCTCAAGCTGATCCTTCTGGTTCCGCTTTATCTCCTCCAGAAGCTTGTCCTCCAAAGCCGTATTATACTTCAATCCCTCTCCAAATCCCGCCGGCTTATTCTGCAGCCACCGCGTCATCTCCCGCAAGGGCATAAATTTTTCCCCCTCCTCTTCATCGTCATCGTCCCAATCATCTTCTTCGTCTTCGGAGGCGATGGAAGCACTGGTAGAAGAAGCTCGGTTCCGCCTCCGAGAAGCAGAACTGATGGCGCATTGCCTCCGCCGGCTGGACAAGATTGTTGAAGCTTGGACAAGCTTCTCGCTATTTATGGTGAGGGTGAAGTGATAAAAAGAGTTCAGAGGAGGGCATCTGGAATCCATGAGGGAGCGAGAAGAGAAGAGCTTTGGATTTGGGAGCGGAGTGGCCATGGCTTGCCTCTCCCCGTAGAGAGATTTATCTGGTCGGGTTCTTACACTGAAAATGCGTCAGGATGCGACATAATAAATTGGGTATCTATATAGGCAAGTGTATGTCCATTTATTTTATATTTATATTATAGCTGTTCATATTAAACAGATTTTTCAGCTCCTGTACTATTATAACAAAATCAGTCCTCCTTACACTTTTCATACATAAAAATTTATATTCAATTTGAATATTGCATAATAAAAATTAAAACCTAAATAAACAATAAACAATAAAAAAATCAAAATTAAAAATAAATTTATTTAAATAACAATTAATATTATCATAATATTTAATATAAAATTTAGAGGATTAATTTCATGTACTTTCTTTGAATTTTTTTACTATATTAAGTCAGTCTTTCTTATTAAAATAATTAGTTCGTTTATTTTTAAGATCTTCATCTTTAAGACAATGATCACAAAATATTAGTTTCGTCTCTTTATCTCACATGACAGACGAACTAACTTGTTGTCTTAAACATGATGACTGTCAACACGAAAAGAACTAATCAGCATAAATATCTGGCAGAAAATATAAGGTTAACTCGTGAATATACAAAGTCTCTTTAAATTTCCACGACTTTAGAAGTTAATAGAAAAAAAAAACATCTGGCATCTATTAACGCATCATCGCCGTCACTATCACCAGACATTAATCATCTACACAATTGCAACGTCATCACCAACACACCACCACTACCACATCATCACAACCAATAGACTACCACAAAACACAATCACAACCAACATACCACCACCACCACCTCGTCAATATCAACATAAAACAACCACAAAATTATCACAACCAACACACTAAACACCCCCACCACCACACCATCACAACCAACTCACCTCCACATCATCAACATCGACATGTTGCCACCACAAAATCATCACAACCAACACACTAAACACTAACACATCATCGACGCCAACACACCACCACAACATCACAACCAACACACTTCCAACCAAAACGCCACCAACCACCATTTACAACCCATCATAGACAATGGTCATAAAACATCAATAGCAATCCATCATACATAGAAAAACCACAAACTAATAGCTATCCACATAGACAATGGCCGCAAAATAGTAATAAACGCCCACATACCACTGGTTGTGGCCTTCCAATGTCACAAAAAGACCCACAAACTTCAAAAAAGTCAAAAGCAATGCACGGTAATGAATACTTCAATTCCTTCATAGAGAAAAAGCACAAACAACAAATTTTATCACCAAAAACATCATTGAACCAGAAATAATAAAAAGCAAAGAGCCAAGAATGCAATGGCCAAAATGTCAAAACAACAAAGAACATAGACATCCAAATTTCATTGAGAAAAATAAATGCAACCGAGCATTACTTATTTCTGAAAGCATGGACTCATTATTTTTTCATAGAGCATAGCCACAACTCGGAAAGAGTAATTCACACACGACTCAAAGCCACAAACCGCAAAAACCGAATTACATAATGACAAAAGAGATAGGGTTAGAGATTACCAGAGGACAACTAAGAGCAAAGGGAACTAGTGAAAAAGGCTGTGAAGCAGTTTTGCCACCGCGCGAGGGAGGATGAATTATCCATGAGAAAAGGGAGCGGGGCAGAGGAGATAAATTAGCCATGGTAGATACGCGATAGAGGAGAAAGGAGAGCGGGGAAACCATTTTTCCACTGCAGAAGAGGGTGAGGAGTTACTTAGGACAGAGAAGCGAGAGAGGAGGAGCGGGGCATAGGAGAGATACTAGAGATGAATTGACTATGATGTGTGTTGCAAGAGAACTATATGATATAGCAGAGTTGATGTGGTATATATATAAATCAAACGGGAGAACGATCGACAAAGTGAGAAATAACATGAGAAAATAACAACACAACGGAACACACAGATTTACGTGATTCGACAAATTGCCTACGTTCACGGAGTTGCAGAGGATTTTACTACTTGAGGAATTTACACCAGTCGATCACCTCGACTTACAAGAAGAATCTCTCACTCCCACTTCGTTGCTCTCTCTTCTTCTCTCTCTATTCTTCTCTCTCTACACCGAGATACATTGAAGAAACTCTACTTCAAGATACACTGAAGAAGATAAACTTATAAAAGAAATAAACTCAATTTCTCTTCTACCACAAGCCACCAAGAAAAAGTTAAGGGAGAACAATCTTCTTCTTCTTCTTTTTTCTTCCTTCACCACAAGGAACTACTTATTGTACTTCTCTTCCTTCTATCCTGAGGAATCCCGAAGAAAAATGTGACTTCTCTTAAACTGAAGGAGAGTCGCCCGAAGCCTTTTATCACGAACAGGAGGCTTCGAAATGAAAAGAGGCTGCGTTTCGCGAAATAGAGGCCAGAGTTGGCGTCGTTTTGTGATCGAGATCGGGAGAGCGGGAATGAAAGAAGACGACGTGCCTTTCGAGATTGGGAGAGCGGGAGTGGGAGTTGGTGCCATTTTGCGATCGAGCAGGAGCTAGAGATCGTGACAGCAGGAGCAGAAGTTGGCGTCGTTTAACGATCGAGCAGGAGCAAAATATCACGATCTCTTGCAATCGGGAGAGGGTTCAAATTGGGCTTCACACAAACAAATCTCCCACTTGGAGACCGATACACATGTTACAACATCTCCTTCCTTGAACTGACATCTTCCATTGGCGGTGTCACCCTTTTCTTCAAACATGAATCCTCCACCATGAATCTTTCAACTTGAATTCTCCACCATGAATCCTTAAACTTGAATCCTCCACCATGAATCTTTCAACTTGAATCTTCCACCATGAATCTTTCAACTTGAATCATCCACCTTGAATCCTCCAACTTCTGCAACTCAAAGCTTTGTCTTCGCTCCAGAAGACCAACTGAAGTTGTACAACTTCAGTTTCTCAAGAGTAACACCCTCAATCAACATATCAGCAGGGTCCAAATAGCCCTGCATCTCCAAGAAATTTCCTTGATTACTCTTGTCTCTGCTTACAACTCTCACTGCATGGGCAATATACTATCTCTGCTGAAAGCCCTTTTTAACAAGTCTAGTCTTGTACTCTTATCGTCATCAAGTTCAGTCTTCATCTGGTACACCCACTTGTTGTGTAATGTTTTTTTCTCTGATGGAATTTATGTTAGCTCTCACTTGCTTGAACTTTCATCTTGCAAGATTTCTTCATTGTTCTGTGGTTCTCTATCATCTGTATGTGCAACAATAGGAATAGGTGCCCCGGACCTACTCTCCTTTTCACTTCCATCATCAACATAACTATGAACTGCTAATAATAGTGCATCTTGTACTTCTTCAAATACCACATTTGCATTATCATTCTCCATCTTCTTGGGATTCCTGCAGTTCCTTCTTATGTGGTCAGTCTTGCCATAAGTCCAGCAGGTTGCCTGTTGACCAGACTTTGATTTTAATCTTCATCTTATTGAGTTCTTATCATGTCATCTCCCTCTGAAATCAACATTTAGTATTGAACTTGTGTCTGGGATCTCACCAGAATATTTATTGCGTACCTCCTAAGACAAAATCAAATTACGAATATCATCACATTTCAGTTTAGATTTACCTACAGAACTGTTAACTATCATTCTTATGGTTTCCCAACTATTTGATAATGATGCCAATAATATCAGTTCATGTATCTCATCATCAAAATCAATTTCAATAGATGACAATTAATCTGTGATAGTATTGAAGTCATTCAGGTGTTGAGCAACAAAAATACCTTCAGTCATCTTCAAGTTGAATAACTTCTTCATCAAGTACACATTGTTATTCGCCGATAACGTTTCATACATACCTGATAAGGCTGTCATGAGATCTGCGGTCATCCTTTCCTTGACGACGTTGTGTGCAACAGACCTCGATAGGGTCAATCGAATAACCTCCAGAACTTGTCGATCCAACAAATTTCATTCAGTCTCATCCATCCTTTCAGGTCTTTTCCCCAATAACGGAAGATGAAGTTTCTTCCCATAGAGGTAGTTCATCCTCCAACAACCAAAAATTGTGTCATCAAAATTCTCGATCCCTGAAACCTTCACTTCATCTGCAGTCATCATTCTTTCTCAAATCTGAACCAAAGCTTTGATATCAGTTGTTGCGAGAGAACTATATGATATATCATAGTTGATGTGGTATATATATAAATCAAATAGGAGAACGATCGACGAAGCGAAAAATAACATGAGAAAAATTCACACCATAAAAGAACAACACAACATAACACACAGAGTTACGTGGTTCTACAAATTGCCTACGTCCACAGAGTTGCAAAGGATTTCAATACTTGAGGAATTTACACCAGTCAATCACCTCGACTTACAAGAGAAATCTCTCACTCTCACTTTGTTGCTCTCTCTTATTCTCTCTTTGTTCTTCTCTCTCTATGTCAAGATACACCAAAGAAACTATACACCGAGATACACAGAAGAAGATAAACTTACAAGAGAAATAAACTCAATTTATCTTCTGTCACAAGCCACCAAGAAGAAGTCAAGGGAGAACAATATTTTTCTTCTTCTTTCTTCTTCATTCACCGCAAGAAACTACTTCTTGCACTTCTCTTCCGTATATCCTGAGAAAGTTCGAAGAAGAAAACCGTGATTTCTCTTAAATTGAAGGAGAGTCGTTTGAAGCATTTTATCACAATCAGGCGGCTTCAGGATGGAAGGAGGCGACATTTCGCGAAATGGAGACAGAAACAACAGTTATCGCGAAACCGCAGGTCACAGTTACGACCTTTCACGATCAGGGGAGCGGGAGTGGGAGTTGGCGTAGTGTCACAATCGGGAGAGGGTCCAAACTGGGATCTACAAAAAAAAATATCCCACTTGGAGACCGATACACCTGCTACAAACATCTCCTTCATCGAACAGCTATCCCTCACTGACGGTGTAGCTCTTTTCTTCAAGCAAGAATCCTCCAGCAAGAATCCTCCAACTTGAATTTAATTCTTCTCATCTACTTCCTACAATTCATCTGAGTGAAGTGACTCTAGAGAGAGCAACCCTGAACTACTGTACTCAGCAGTCCAAGTCGATTGATATTGGAGGATTGATTTATGGAGTTATTACCAATTTTGTCATTGTTGCTACTACCACATGTTTGAGATTTGCATCCTTGATGTTTTCATTATGTGAGCAGGCTAGTGTTAGATATGATAGATGGGAGGAGATCCTACAGCCACTGAAGTCTATTACCAGTGTAAATGTGAAGACTTATTTACATCATTCTCTTTTTTGTTGGAATTGTGGATTCTCAAGTTGTTCTACTGCCTCTACTTCACATGCTTCTACATCACGAGGTCAGAGTTCTGGTTCTGATACTCAGTCACAACTTATGGAAAAAAAATAAATAATGTTATTTATACTAATGAAAAAGTGGCAAATTTAGAGCATTTTGTTGAGCATATAGATGGATATATGAGAAGAAGAAGTGATTATGAGAAGGAGTACAACACAGCTATGGAGCATCTCAATAGAGGTAACTGAGATGCAGTATTTCCTCAATACCCTAGATATCTACCGTATGAGCCCACTGCTGCTTGGCGTGGTGATGATAATGATGAGGAAGATGATGCTTAGTTGGATTTGTAGTTTTGTTTTTGTTTTATGTTCTTTTCTATTTATGTATTGTTATGAACTTTTGATGGCACATGTATTATGTTCTTCGTTGTTTATAGTTGAGATTGTTAGTTTTAGTTGTTGTGTTTTGTTTAGTACACCTATTGTAATGTATTTAGATTTTTGTGTGTAGTTAGTATGTTTGAGTAGTAGTAATTATGTTTATTGTGCTGTTTTGTTGTATTTAGTTAGTGTTTGCTAAACTTAATTCTGAAATCTTAAAAAGGTTTAGAATTTAGCTAACTAGTTACTTAAAACTGCATGTTTAAAATTTTTAATTTACTACCAGTTATTTTTTTTATGTTATAATTGTGTTTGTTTGTTTGTGTGTTTATTTGCTTTTCACTTATACTCAACTGCATAAAAGTTTAATGAATCTCTATATGTTAAGAATTAAAGTTTGATCAATCTAATTTTTTTACTCCTATTTTTTAATTTTTTTGTACTTACATATTTAGGATATAAAAATTCCTGCAAGCATGTTATAGTTAGTTTTCATTCTTGCTTTTATACATGATGCTAAAATGTTTTATTTCTATTAAAAAATTTAAGTTTGGGTGGTTGAAATTTTTAAAAGAAACTTAAAAGTTTATTTGTTCTCAATTGTATTTCAAACAAATTTGATTTTGATTTGAAAAATGATTATGTACATGAAGTTATATTAGGGAAGTAAAATTTTTATTTTAGAAATGAGTAACAAAATTTAGTTAAAATTTATAGTAATGAGGAAAAACTTAAAGTTAAAAATTTTTAGTGAAGAAAATGCTAAATATAGTGTAACTATCTTTAGTAAGAAAAAATATATTTTTGAAAAATTTAGAAATTTAGATTTTTAGTTTTGATACTTAAATTTCTTTTATTAAAAATATTTTTTAAAACTATTATTATATTTATAAGTAAAAGATTTATATCAAGACTTTGCTTTAGATTAGGAGAAGTGGAATTTAAAACTATTAAAACCCTATCCAGATATAATAATCCTTACCTAAAAAAGAAAAAGAAAAATAAAAGAAAAAAAAGAGGAGAAACTTGAGGATTAGTGTCTGATAAAAAATTTGTTACACATTCGATCTTTTTAAAGTATATGATTTGAGAAACTCTTAAGCATAAAAATATAATATGATAGGTAAAATTAATCTTAATAAAAAAATTTAAGTTGAGATAATAAAAGACCTAAATTCTATTTTTAGAAAATTTATAATATTTCTTAATTAAATAAGAACTCATACTTTCATATTTCTTAAAATTAAAAATTTCTATACTTTAAGTTAGTCTCATTTACTGATTTTTTTTCTAAATTGGACTACTATATATTTAAATCTAAATTTTTGTAACTCCTAAAGAAACTCATATATATTATCTATTTATGATGGTTTTTAAAGATTGAAATGTCACTTGAGGACAAGTAGCATCTTAAGTTTGGGAGATTTTGATACACCTAAAATATATAGTATTTTTATAGACATTTTTATACCTATTTTTGAGATATTGCGCTTTAATGAAATATATTTTTGTGTTTTTATTGTAGGTATAATCAAATGAATGGAAAATGCTAAAAAGAGTGAAAAAAGGTCAAATTTAGAGCAAAATTTAAGAAATGATCAAAGTGACTAGGGGAGCAAAATTTTGAAGAGGTGTTTGAAGAAACTATTGATAAAAATGTGGGAAATAACCCAATGACATGAAAATTCATTCAATTAACTTATGAGGAAACAATTTTTAGAATAATCATTGAATGGAGAAACTTTTTTGAAGAGACATCAAGACACCTCTTGAATTTTTATTAAAAAAACTAGGATCATTAAAGGAAACTGCCAGACCAGCAACCAACCACCAAAAGTTCACATTACCGACGTCGCCGCCCATCGCCGCCGTCAGCCACCTTTATTTTATTTTGAGTATTAGTTTGTTTTGTGAGAGAAGGAAGATAATTAAAAGGAACTTCAAGACATTTGGTGAAAATAATTTGAGATAAGTGTTTATTTTTTTACCACACTTGATTTTAATTTTGATTTCTTATTTGTGTGCATGTTTTCTACTTTTATACTCTTCTGTGGTTGTATTTTCTCCATGAATTCAGAGTAGTTTTCTTTATCTTTCTAATTCCTGTTAATTCATAATTTAATAAATTCAGTAAATCCGGATTTAATAAATCCTGGAAAACTTAAATCACAAGTCTTTTTAAATCCCTCAAACAGTTTGAAACTTCTATTACGATTTAAATGTTTATTATTTTGTTATAATAAGAAAAATATAATTAAATTGTAATTATGTTATTATTATTATTATTACTATTAAAGTTAATTATTAAGTTTTATTTTAAAAAAGTTATTTTGAATTATACTTATTAATAATTAATTATTTATTAAATTAAACGTTTTAATAAAAGTTGATTAACTTAAAATTAATTAGTTAGTTATTAGTTATATTGCTTTAGAATTATTTTTAATTTTATTAAATAACCTTAATTATTAAATGTGTTTTTATTACTTAATTAATTATTAAATAATCATAATTAAAATAATTAAAGTTATTCCTCGCCTCTCGGCCCATTCTACCTCTCTCGTTGTTTTGCCGAATATCACTACCTCCCTAAAAAAATATTATGTCTGGAGTCAGGAAGGAGATTTACGCTCGAAAACCAATAAAATTACTTATTTTCGTTATATTGTCGTGTTATTTGTGTTATTGTGGCGTTATTGTGGCGTTATTTTCGCATTATTGCGGCGTAATTTTGTTTTTTTAAATTAAGTTAGTTGATATTCAGTTTCCTTTTTTTAAATAATAAAATTAATTTTCTGTTGTTTTTAAGTTAATTAAAATCTTAAATAATTTCCTTTTCAGGTTTTTTTTAATATTAGCTTATTTTTCTATTCCCTTTTTTTACTAAGCAAATATTATTTAATATATTTAACTGATTTTCAGCTTTAATTTTGTTAAATTAATGAATTTAAAATTTAAATTAATTTTCGGTTTGTTTTTTTTTATTAAGTAATTCCGTAATTCCAAAATTTTAATAAAATTTTCCTTGTTTTTCCTTTTTATTATTGTATTTTAATTAAAAATTTGGAATTATTTAATAAAAATATAAACTAAAAATTAATTTAAATATTTTATATGTAATGAAATATTTTAATACATTCATTTTATTTTAAAAATAAGGAAATAAATATAACAAAATATTTTAATACATTCATTTCATTTTAAATATAAGAAAATAAATATAAGGAAATATTTAGTATATTCATTTTAATATTCAAAATTTAAGGAAAAATTTGAAATATAAGGAAATGTATATTTTAAATGAAAGTTATTTAATAGGTTTCAAGTAAATATTTAGAAGTATTTGAAATATATTAATAGGTTACAAATAATAAGGTTACAAATAATAAAGAAGTATTTAATATGTTACAAATAATAAGGAAGTATTTAAAATATTTATTTTCTGATAAGGAAATAAAGAGAAGAAAATATTTTAATTGGTTACAAATAAATATCATTTCTATTTATGCTGAAATTGCCTAATATCATCACATTAATGTCAAAGCCGCCGCAATAGTAATGCATTAATGTCAAAATCATCGCAATCACTTTTAATAATATCGAAATAAGGCGCTAATAACACTCTAAATCACGAAAAATTATTCGGTGCGGACATCGCATGGTGTCCGATCCCGGCCGTCCATCAAGGCGAGTGGAGATTTTTTTTTAAAAATAAAAATTAGAAAGAGGGCCCTATTTCCGTATTGATGGACGATACATTTCCTAAATCACAAAATAAAACTTGCAGATGGTATGGAATATTTTGCCACCCGAAACCCACGCCCTTCGCCTCCCTACCCAAAACCCTGTGGGTGCGGAGAGGGCGCTCCGCACACAATAATCGCTCCAAAACCCTCGATCATGTTCCTCACCTTCCCGCTTTCGCCCCAAACCATCGCCTTCGAGACCGAACCCTCGCGATACAGACGCGATTAGATCCAAAACTCCCATCTTTCTCTTCCCGCCGCTCTGATCCTACCCGAAACCTTGGAGGAAGGTAACTTCACTTTTTATTTTTTGCGGGAAGTGGTCCGTCCCGGACTTAAATCCGCAGCGCCAAAGTAAATCCACTTTTTCGGAGGATTTAGTAAACCTCGCATTTACGGGTGAAATCCACGAAATCGAGATTTATTTTTTTCCAAAAAGAACGTCGGGCAAGATTTACCTTAAATCCAGGTTTATCGTCATCTTCCTCAAGAGCCAAAGTTTTGCCATCCCAAATGGCAGCCACCAACGTAACTCACCTGCTCGCTCCAGACTCCCTCTCCGCCTCCGGTAAAGCGGCGGAAAGGCTTAGCCTGCCGCTGCTTCAATCGAGGATGAAGCTAGACCCGGAAGGATACGAGGAGGAGATGCTCCTCATCTATCGCCACTTCAAATCCACACTTAATCTATTTCGCCAACAATCTGCGCTCAGCCCCTCTTCGGATCCAGTGCTTGCCAAGGATCTCGGTGATCTTGCGTTGTTCCTCGCGCACATGACCCCCTTCTATCCTCTCCGCCTAGCCGAATTCCCTAACGAAGTTTCCGAGCTCCTTAGAACCGACGCAAGGGTGCTTCCCTCCTCCCTCCGTTGTCACCTAGCGCGATCCCTCATTCTACTTGTCAATAGAAAGGTGAGATCTTGGCCACACTATTTGGTAAATGTGGCATTTTTTTGGTATTTCATGTTAATGTCAACCCTTTATTTTTCGACTTTCGAGTGAATTTAATCCCGCACAATTCCCTATACGGAAGACCTGTAACCCTTGTTCTTGTAGTGGGTGCTGTAGCTTCCAAACACGCTAAAGTGGGTTGTTTATGTTAGTGATAATTTATGAAGGAACATGTTGTTGTGACTTTACATACATACATATGTATTACTTGGTTGATTGGTGCTTGAATCTTGTAAGACACGAAGAAGACATATATTTTAAATTCTTTTGTTTACAGGAGAAATCTCTGCCTCTCAACTATTTTATTTTATTGGCAATCTGTTTGTCTTGATTTGATACCCAAAGTTGAAGTTGAAGTTGTATTCCGGTTGCCTGACTTTAGAAAATCTGTTTTTCTTAATAGCTATGAATTTTAGATCCGATCGCTTGGTTTGGTGCACTTAGTTTTAAAGTCTACAAACACCTTCAAAACCTCTCAAGGTCGATGGTTTTACTTTAAAACACAAATTGAGTGAAAAAAATATTTTAAAAGATGCATTCTATTTCCGTGCAACCAATTGAGCTTTCATAAGCTATATTATCTAGAGAGGTCTACGTTTAATATTTTAAGATGAGAAAGAAACATTTAAAATGGTCTCTGAACTAACTATGCAAGGACCATTATAGCTTCATGATCTGATTATTTTGGATTAGATATGTGAGACTAGAGATTGTTTTGGATTATATTTGAGGAGTTAATAGAGTAAGTTGGATACATACTATAGTATGGGACTAAAGGGTCTATATGTTATATTCTCTAGAGGATATGTTGAATAATATTACTCACACTTAAATTGAAATCTATGTTTAATATTTTAAGATGAGAAAGAAAAGTTCAAAATGGTCTTTCAACTAATTGCATACAGACCATTATAGTTTTTGCTATTTGATTATTTTGGATTATATATGAGAGTCGAGAGATTCCCCCCCCCCAACCTCCCCTCTTCAGAGACTATTTTGACCACTTTTCCATTTTGAAATAGTTTTCATATGAAAATTTTGATAAGGATTCTTTGAGAACTTTTCCTTCACTTTTTTTTATGCAGATTGTTGAATTTGAGGGATCTCTAGAGCTGTTCACGGACCTCCAAGTCATCGGCGATCGACCACTAAGAAAACTTACCTTCTCACATGTTGTGCATAGCATTCGACACATGAATAAAAAGCATAGAAATGAGGCACAAGATCGGAAACTTCATAATATTCTTTTCAAGCAGCTGCAGGTTTATGCCAATGTTCCATTCTTATCTTTTTCTTTCTCTCTTAGATAATAATTTGTTGATGTTAGTTATTTTATATTTGATTATTTTTTGTTATGGTTGTTTATCTTACTGGATGGTTTCACATATCTATAATTGGCGTCATTATTTCTTAGCCAATTCTTTTAATATGTGCTTGTTAGGGAGATGAAGAACTACGAGCTAGGAGATCACTTGCTGTTCTTTGTGATCTTTATCGAAGAAAGGTGTGGTTTGATGCTCGCACAGCTAATGCCATCTGCAATGCATGCTTTCATAATTCTTCAAGGTTTTTATATTACTCGTCTTTATTCATGAGACTTCAATGATTATTTCGATCTCTAGAATTTGGTGTCGACATATATCTATGAAGTTCTAGTATTTATTTTACTCTCTTTATTTTGTTGAGTTCAGGGTTATGGTGGCTGCTCTTTCTTTCCTGCTTGGTTTTGAAAACAATGAAGGTAATGTTGACGACAGTGACGCCTCAAGTAGCGATGATGATGAAACTAGTCAAAATCCACAAGTTTTTCTTAGCAGGGAGGATGTTTATAAGGTATTTTTACGACACTTCTTTCTGTGGACGGTGATCTATTTCACTCTTTCAGATCAACACTTCATCTTCTTTTGTCTTAAATATAAATGTGCAAAACATCCGTTTACAGGAAGACAAGTCCATTAAACCAGAAACTTTTGGACCATTAAATGAATTGCATAAGGCCATCTCTTAAACTTATATGCGAATTATTGATTAATGATCTCTAACTTATAAAACAAAAGTGCCTAGTAAAAAACATGGAAGTTTGATGGGCAAGGATTTTTTGTAGTTTTGGACATCGCAGAAGTATATTTTTTTGCATGTTGCATAATTGTTAGAAAATATTATGTGTCATAAGAAAACTCGCAATACATAAGGTGTTCAATTGTTTGTTTGGATTGATAATGCTTTCAATAAATTGTCGAAGACTGGTGATTGTTGAGAAGTAACAAGTTTTTTTTCTAGTGATAAATTCATACTTGTTTCAGGCAAAGCACAAGGGCACTGCTTCTAGTAAGCGGAAAAAGAAGGCAAAATTGCAAAGGGTTATTCGTAGTATTAAAAGGCAGCACCGCAGATCATCAGAGAATAGCGGCCCAAATTCCTATTCTCCTCTCACTCATCTAAACGATGCACAGGCTAGTTGATTTTTCAGTGAGATTTTTCTTCTTTTAATTTTCTTGATTCCTAGTCATAATGCATGCTTTATGTCTCACCTACAGGGTTTTGCTGAGAAGCTCTTCTCTCGTCTTCATACATGCAATGAGAAATTTGAGGTTTTTTCTTGGCTTTTCAGTATTGCATGATTAGTCATACCTAAATGTTCATATGATTGATGAGTGGCGTATAACCCGCTTTTAGAAATCACCTTTGTTGTTATTTTTAGTCATCACTTGTTTTCGTTTTTTTCTTTTTGTTTTTTCTCTTAGGAGGCAGGGAGTGCGGGTGGGATGGATGATTGTGCAAATATTTGTTTTTGGAATGCAAAATGGTTTGAAGAAGTTTATTAACCACATTTTCTGAGGGTATTATTAGTTTAATTTCATCAAGGGCTTTTTGTACATAGACTTAAAAGTTGGCTTGGTGGATAGAATTAGTTAATCATACAAAGATTGATTTAAAAATGAATTGGAGTATGATTGGAAACTATTACATAAGTAATAATTATAGGCATACCAACATGATTTTTGATAACATTGTTTTGTAGCTTTGCATATGTAAAATTTAGCTGCTGAACATGATATCCTCACATCAAATTGTCGGCCCAATTTTCGTTAAGCCATGGTTCTTCACCAATTTTTACTTGGGGCGTATATGTAAATACATTAGAATTGTGACCTTTGTATGTAAATTCCCCATATATATTTTTTTGGAAAAGATTGATGCTAAGGACTATTCTTATGGAAACCATTTTTATACTTGATCTGCCATCAGAAAGCTACTAGCTTACATCATGCACCTTCCTTCTCCACGCTTCCTTCTGCTGTCATGGAGTTTTGAAACAAATATTTACATTTGGCCAATTGTGGCACTTTATGGAATTTGGAGAATTTCAGAATATAGGATTCTTGGTTCCTATTTAAACCGATGGTCATAACCAATGAGTAAATATGGAAGTTGAGTCGTGAGTTTATTGATATTTTTTCATACCTCGTGCTAATTCCTGTTATACAGCAGACTATTTGAACTGCAGTTTGGTTATTTATGATGAACATAAGAAGCTGCCCAGTTTTTTGCTGTTGTTTTATGTATCATTTTCTTGGTAAAGTGTTACCCTCTCGATTTGAGGGCAATTGGCTTTTGATTGTAGAAAAATATTGCTTGAATACTGGAGAAGTTTTTTTTGAAACTTTTAAATAAATATTTACTGCTTAAGGAAAGTTTGGTTATGGATTGAAAAGACATTATCTTCATTCCTGCCTATTCACTTACTGATAATGTTTTGTACTATTATCAGTCACTATTTCCATCCGTGGTAGTGATCACCATGCCATTTGGTTATGAATGGAATGCTTACTCCTTTTTAAATTTGTGTGATTAGATAGTGCTTTGAAGGGTTGCTTTGGTTATTTTTGGAATTTTTGTTAGATATCTGAGAAATGATCTATTATTGCTTAATTGAAAATTCCAGCCAATTAGTGAACTTGTTAGCTCTAAATTTATATAATTTTCTTGTTTGAATCTTTCAAAATAGTGGATTTTGTGGATCGATTGGACTATGATACAAACCGGAGCCAAGATCAACAAACCAATGACAAGAAATAGGTGGGAAAATCCAAACTTGGACTAATTTGATTAATCTTCAAACAAACACACAAGTAATGAGTGATTTACAATTTGAGAGGTAGATCAATTTTCCACAATCCTTATATGCCGCTAGGAACAAGAAGACAAAAAGAAAACTACAAGAATCCAAACATGAAAATAAACTATAGGTGATTAACCCTAATAAAACACCAACAAAACACATTCAAACTTTCCCCCCAAACCCTCCCTAATTTCTCTCCTTACATGCATTATTAGGGGCTTAACCGACCCTAGATGATAGAAATTGCTTATGGATCACTTCATTGGGCTTCTAAGTTCCTTCATAATCTGATAGATCTTCCACTTAGTTAGCACGTTTTTTGTTCGTCACTCCTTGGCGCACCCATTCTACCTCCAAAGGTTCCTGAATCACCTTCATGTCCTCTATTAGCATAAGAGTAGTGCAGACGAGAGTGTGTGGTCTCCAATAGCACGTCTCAGTTGTGTTACGTGAAATACTGGATGCAATGATAATGATGGTGGTAACCTTAGACGGTATGCCACTGCTCCAATGTGTGCCACACTCTGATAGGGTCTAAAATATTGCGGGGAAAGCTTCATGCTCTTCCTCTGAGCAAGTGCCTTTTGCTGGCGAGGCTCAAATTCAAATAAACCATGTCCTTGGGCTTAAATTTTACCTTCTTCCACTGTCCCTCAGATAGATGTCCCTTGAGCTCTGCTAATATCTTGCTCCTCTTCTCTAAGTACTAGTATGCATTGGATATAAATGTAGTGCTATGCCCATAGTGTATCAGGTGAAGTCGATCTCGCCTATACAAAATCATGAAATGAGTGGTTTGTGCTGTAATATGGTATGAAGTGTTGTAATAGTACTCAGCCCAAGCAATCCACCTTGTCGAAAGCTTCAACAAGTCTGATACAAAACAACAAAGGCACATCTTAACCTTCATGTTGACCACTTCCGTCTGCTCATCTATTCGGAGACTGCCCTTGTAATCTGAATTGTTCCTTCTAGAAATGACTGAGGAACATCTTGTTACTTTCTGATATAAGGGATTCCAGAGCATTAAGCAAACAAACCACTTCTTGTAAAAACACTATTACGACGGAGACAACAGTGTCAGGGGTGTCTCAAGGGAATGAAGTGTGTAAACTTGCTCATGCGATCCACTACCACTAATATCACAATAAATCCTTTAGATCGTGGCAACCTCTCTATAAAATACATCTTCACCTCCTCTCAGACAATATTAGATAAAGCTAGGGGTTGCAATAACCTCCTGATGCCATAGTCAAATACTTTTTTTGCTGACAAATATCAAATCTCGCTGTATACTTTACATTTTATGCATACCCTCCCAATATAATTCTACCGACAGTCGACTATTTATCTTTTATACATTTCACGTTGCTGTGAAACTCCTGTAGCAGTTTTGGAATGTACCTTGACGCCTTCAGTAACATGAATCGTTCTTGGTAAAGTAGGTGTTGCCCTCTCAATGCATATCCTGATTGAATCTTGGAATAACTCTACCCTGATCTTCTTCAGTTTCTCATCTTATTAACTCTCTTGCCTCAATGCTTCCTAATGCAAGACAATGGGTACTGATAAAGCTGTCAGCAGGTACTGCTCCAACTTCCTCTATAGTACATCCGTGGCCTTATTCTCCAGTCTTGGGCGATACTGGATCTCAAAATTATATCCAAGTAAATTGGATAGTCACCTTTGATGTTTCTCGGTCTCAATTTCCTGCTCCAACAAATACTTCAAGCTCCTCTGATCTTTCATGACTATAATAATAATCATGAACTCTCACTTATATAAGGATTTGAGCTTCGTCGGGGCAGTGTGCACCTAATTAAAATAGATAATGCCGCCAATCATGCATGAGTATTGCCCCAATCTATATCCTAAGACATTTGTCTCTACCACAAATGATCTACTGAAGTTTGTAAGTGCTAATATGACATGTTGGTCATGGCCCTCTTCAACTATTCAAAGGTCATTGTCGTTGCTTTCCTCCACCTGAAACTGTCTATCTTTAGCTGCTTCATCAGCGGGCACACAATAATGCCATACTCTCACGAATTTACAGTAGTACCTGTTGAGACCTAAGAATCCTCTCAATTCCTTCAATCTCATAAGCAAATGCCAGTATAACATAGCCTCAATCTTAAATTGGCTCGTTGCCACCCTCACCTCCATTTATGACCGTGTAAAAGAGCATTTCTTCAGGTTGGCATGCAACCAATGCTCTCTTAAATTCTCAAATATTGTCCTTTGGTGTCTCATATGACCTGCCTTCGTGTTATTGTAGATCAGAATGTCATAAAAAAGACAAACTTTCTGGGGTAAGGTTGAAAACCTCAATTTATGAGAGACCGAAATGTGACCGAAGCATTGGTAAGGCCGAATGACATCACTCAAAACTCATAATGTCTTTCATGAGTTCTGAAAGCTGTCTCATGCACATCAACTGACTTCATCTTGATTTGATGGTATCCTAACTTCAGATCAATTTTCGAGAAGATGATGGCTCCTAAAAGCTCATTTAATTATAACTCATCAATCAGTGGAATAGAAAATTTTTCCAATATAGTTTCCTTGTTCAGAGTCCTATAATCCACACAAAACCTCTAGCTACCATCATTCTTCTTCACCAATAATACTAAATTGATAAAAAAGTCTCACACTGGGCCTAATAATCTTTGCCTCGAACATTTCTCTGGTTACCCTCTCCATCTCATTCTTTTGAATTTTCAGATACAAGTATGGTCTGACATTAATAGGAGGAACCCCTTCCTTCAATGTAATGACATGCTCGTGCTCCCTCGATGACGATAACCAACATGGCTGCTGAAATGTGTCAGAAAACTAATACAGAAGATGTTGAACACACTCAGGGAACTCTACTAACTCTGGATCCCATATCTCCTCTAGATTCTACAATTTCACTAAATAGCCCAATCATTCTCACTTTATCATCTTGACCATGATTTTGAATGAGTCCATAGTTCTACACTAGATAGCATCCCCTTTTAACACTAGCTTCCTACCCTCCAATCTTCATAGTCAGGAATTTCCTATCCACTCTCGTCTCTCCGATCGTTTGTTGTTATTTCATTCTCAAAATCATATCAGTGCTTCTTAAGTTCAAGGGAAGGAAGTCCTCCACTTCCTATATTTCCTATAGTGTCAACATTATTCCCCTGTAAATTCCCCATCTTTTCTTCACCTTCCCTGTCCTCATCATGACCCAAAACTTCCTGTATCTACCAACTTCAACCCCAATTAGTCCACAACCCGATTTGAGATGATGTTTTGAGTTGCCTCTCTATCCACCAACACTACTGCAGGCTACTCAATTTGTCCGCTCATCTACTTGGTGTGTTTGTAGTAAATAATACCATTGAGTTGAGGGACACATTTGCTACATCAAGGTGTAGGTGCTCCTCTCCTTTCAACTCCTCACTATCCGTCTCTTTCCCATCACAAATTGTAAGGACCTAGAGCGTGCGATTCTTGCACCAGTGGTCCGGTGCATAATTCTTATTACATCAGAAACATTTCCCTTTGCTCTTTTGTCTGCACCTCTGCCTTCGCGAGCTGCTTGAAGTTTACCCCTAGACGAGCCCTCATATTCCTCTCTTTTAATGTCTCTCTTTGAAATGACACAGTGGGTCCTCTGTGTCAAGGTGTCGATGCACTCATGTGGAATCCTTTCATAATGTTGCTTCTCCCGGCCCTCTCCATTTGGTTCTCGTCTTCCCTCATTTGGGCTCGCTCTATCATTTCTCTCAATCCCTGAAATTTCAACTGTTGGAGGGTTGCATGTATGTTGGTCTTTAGATCTTTTATGAAATGTCCCTCCAATACCGCTTAAAAAATTCCCCTAATCCATTCTGACTATAACTCAGATCTCTCCTTTACTCTATAACAGCCCTCTCCCGAGTCAAAACAAAGAATTTCTTGTGTAGGTCTCTTTTCCGAATGACTTGGAAATGTTCTAACAAACACTTCTAAATTCCTTCCACGAGTGGATCCGGTATATGTTATAATGAGCTTCTCCTCATCTGAAATTATGCTAGGCTTTTTTTTTGCAAACATAACCGTGCGATAATGAGCTTCTCCTCATTTAGTTCATTCACCGCGGAATATTGCTCCACCCAATACAAACAATCTTGTTCGTTTTTCCTCTCGGAGATTGTCATATTTAACTTCCAAATTTTAGCATCTTCACCATGAGGGACCAACCTAACAAACTTCCTGGACCGGCGAAACAGACTATTGCTCAATGTGTTGTTTAAATTAGCTGACCAAATTCAATTTAATTTCATTGACATATTTCACTTGCTTAGTCATCGTTATCCCAAACATCACTATTTCCTTAGTTTGGCAATGGAGTTTCACAAATTTCTTTTTGTTGATAACTTGTTATCATTTTAAACAGGGTTAGCAGTTGGGTGATTTCTAGTCATCAATGTGGATTTTATAAATATAGTTATTGCTCCTCAAGTTGGATTCGGAATAATATAGAGGAAGTAATGTGAAAAACCAAAACTGGGGAGGGCTATTGGAATATGTACTCGTATAGTTATTTTGGGTGATTTACATGGACATTGATTTTACTAGGATGGGCTATGGTAGGATTCATTATGAGGATGAAATTCGAGAGAGAAATAAGACGGGAGAATTGGTAGTTGATCTTGCTCTAGCATATAATTTTACTATAATTTTTTATATTTACATAATTAAGTGGATGCTTTGGTTGTTTTCATAAGCTGTGTCACAGAATCAGCTAATTAAATAACTAATTTGGTTTCACTGCATAGTGGTTGCTATTAATGTATACAACACCAACATAATGAAAAACAAACAAAATATGCAATTACTCTAGAATATGATGTGTTGCAACTTGAAAATTTAGATGCTAATATTTCAAGATATGTTGTTAAAAACGGCGATTGAAAACTCTATAGGGTGGTGGTTTCATTAAAAAGATTGGCCTAAAATTTAGTAGAGTTTAAAAATATATTATACATTATTGAGGTGGCTTGGTGTTGAAAGATTCAATGCCTATTCAAGTAAACTTGTGCTTTTAAGGTAAGGCCAAAAAAATCCATCTAATATTTATAATGAATATGAAGAAGCTAGTAATATTGTAAAAATAAATAAAGAGAAAGCTATAGCTATTGATGTTTTTTATTATAGATTAGATATTGAGGGAGGAGAAAAGAGATGTACGAAGTATATCATGCAAGTGATAAAAGTTTTGGAGACTTTGATTAAAAATAGCGATAATAAGATGATAACAAGGACGAGATGTTAGGTAAATATGGAAGTGTGTTTGCCTTGTGAGAAGTTGTTAGTGGTGTTTTTAAGGTAAAGCTCTGTTAGGAATGGTACAATGAATAGAATTATGAAATAGGTTATAGATTGATCCAAAAACTAAAGTGGAGTCAAGTGTGGTGAAATTTCATAAGGGTAAAAATTCAGACATGATGAGATATTAGTGGGATTTGAAGAAATATTATTGTAGTTTGGATATAAATTGTTTTAATAGAATTTTAAAGATCGAAAATTCAAAATGATTAGAAATGAGGCATTTTAGTTTACTTATTTTAGAATAAAGATGTTCATGATTATCTTAATTATATGGAAACTGAAATTTTAATTCTTATATAAGAAAATTATGGGAGTGAGTAATAGAACATAGAAAATTATATTTCTTTTTGAGAACCAATATAGTTTTATGCTTGAAAATTCTGTTATTAAATTAATTTTTCTAGCAAAATCAATATAAATATTTAGAGAGAAATTTTATCTTCATATGATTTTTTTTATTTTGACCGTATATTGCCACCAAAATTTATTTAGTGCACATCATGAAAAAAATCCATATTAAAGGTTTTGATGAAGTTTGTGAAGATGTATGTGGTTGAATATTGGCTAGCTTTAGAAATAAATATTGAGTGAGTGTTCCCAATCAATATTAAGCTTGCACTGCTTTGCATTGGTTATTTTGATGATGACAATATTCAAAATAGATATCTTATTTTATGTATATTTGTTGATCACAATTTTACACACTTAAATTTTTTTTGAAAAAGTTAAAAGTTTGAGTTACCATCAAGAAAATATTTAGAAAACAATGGAATGTGGTGGTGTAGGATAAAGATGAGTATAAAATATGCATTTTGAGTTAGCACATTATTTTCTAATATTATAAACATTACTAGAAGAATAAGTGATATGTAAATATGATTTTTTGGATCTTTTATTTAGTGAGTGATATAAATGAAGATTCACATTACAAAGTAATGACAAGGTAGGGATGTCAAAAAAGCTCGTTGTTCGCGAACAGTTTGTGTTCGGTTCGTCAATGAGTTCGTGTTCGATTCGTTCGATAAGTAAACGAGACGAATGTGAACAAATTTTTTTCGTTCGGTTAATTAAATGAACCAAACACGAACAGTGATGCGTTCGTTCGTGTTCGAATCGTTATTGTTCGAAATATAAAATAATTTAAAATAATTATATATTAAAAATTTATGATATTTAAAAAAAATTAAATTTTATAAATTGTAATATATAATAAATTAATAATAATAATATATTAATATATTATATTAATAATATACTAATATATATATATATATATTATTTATATAATATAAGATATATAATTAATATAATATATTATTTATATATATTAATATTAGGGATGTCAAACCGGCTCGTCGTTCTTTAACAACTCGTGTTCGGCTCTTTCGTTAAGAAACAAACCCGAACAGTGAGTTCACGAAAAATTTCGAACGAACACAAGCTCTATTTGTTTGTGTTTGGTTCGTTTACACCCCTATGACAAGGCAATTAAAATAGAAAATTGCCTTAGCGGTACTTTACGATAAGCATGATAGTGTTATAGTTTTTGTTTTAAATTGCAATCAGAGCAACAATGTGTTTGGGGATCTGGGTTTTGAGTTATAAAGAATCATTGATAGTTAGGTTGAGCGCGGTGGAATGAGATTGTTAAAATTATTGTGTAGTAAAAAACTTGAATGATAGATTGAGAAATGGTTATAGTGGAGTCATGCTAGTAGTATCTATTGAAGCTACTACAGTGAAAATTAACTTGGTTTTGAAAACCAGACCGGACATCATACCGGAGTAAGGAAATTTTCATTGTTCATCGGTTGAACCGGGGTTTGAATCGTGTGACGTAATCAATGTAAATAATAAATAGTTTAAATTTCAAAAAATATAAGCATGATTCATGAATCATATTAAAGTAATATCTTAGAAAAAAAATATTAAATTAAAATAAAATATAAACAAAAAACTTCAGAGTTTGACAAATTTTTCATAAAATTATATTTGAGATAAGAAAAGAAATAACATTTAGCAATATAAACAAATGTTCTCTATCGTAGACAAATACCCAGGCATTGATTAATGTCTCACTTCACTGTAAAAGCTCTACTTTTCCTAGTCCAATTTCAAATGCGGCGAAAGCTTCCATGGATGCTCATACTGCATGCACCTCGCTTTGCCCTGGTCCCATCCAACACAATCAAAATATCACGTAACAATCTACTATGATGAGATAAATTAAGAAGAAAACCTCATTAAAACAAAAATATCAAACATATACATATGCATTACAAACATAAACCTTTGAGACTTAAGAAGAATTATAATTTATTGTTGCATGGATTGTTTAAAATCTTATCTGCAACATGAATCATGAAACAAAAAGTTGAATATCATAACCAAACTATACAAGAATCTATCAAGCCTGCATTTAATCCCCTTTTGGAGGAAAAACATATTTATGATGAAAAAAGTACAATTTAATTGCAAGGAATTGAGGAGAAAAAAAATGCAAAAATAGCATCAAATGTTTTTCTTTGGCATATGGAGGAAAGAAGAAAAGGGAAGTCATAAGAAAATGCGAAGTCGGAAGGCAAAAAATGCATACAGTGGACGGGGAAGGTGAAGAGAAGAGGAGAGCTTTGATCCTTACTCCTTAGAGTCTCCGTCTTCCAGGGTTTCATTTGAGCGTTGGAGAGCTTCGAGTCTATTTGCGCCTTCGATCATGACTGAGATGGAATGGGGATAAGAATTGCGATAAAAAAATTAGGACAAGAAGGAAACCACTAATTTTAAATGCCGCTTCGCTAGTTGAGGGCTGGGTTATTTTGGGTAATTGGATCGGGTCGAGCAGCTGTGGGTTTGTGGCCAACTGTTTGAACCGGCCGATCCAGTCCTGTTTTTAAAACCTTGCTTGTGTGTTTTGGGAATTTTACAATGAATGGTAAATGATGCACTGATAGGACAATGATATAAATTTGATGTCAAAGGATTAGGAAGAAGGTTGGGGTAAATCTACGATAACATAAATATAAGTTATTAGAAAATTTTACACATAAAATGTGTTATGTTTCATGCAACATGAAACAAGGACAAATGGAGAATGAGAATTCATAAGAATTGACTCTAAATTTTGGAATCAGGCTATTTACATGTTGACATTTTTCTTAAAAATTTTGTTGTTCTTCGGAGGTGTTTACTTTTCATGGTTAATGTCTGCTTAGAATTATTATTATTATTTGCAATTTTAGCAAAACTTGGTTGTTCCAGGTTAGGATGATGATGCTGAAAGTAATTGCAAGGACAATTGGATTGCACTTCCTCATCTTGTTAAACTTTTATCCATTCCTTCAAAGATATGTTCAGGTATTAAGTTGCATTTGTGGCTAATTATGTAGGTCAGATTTATGAAAAATTGCTTTTAGTCTCAGCTTAAAGCTTCAATGTTTATGATTGAATGTTTAAAATTTTACAGCCTCATCAGCGTGATGTGACAAATTTACTTGCTGCAGCAATACAAGCATGCCATGATGAGGTTGCAGTTCTTTTCTTTTTTTATAACCTTTTTTTATGTTACGTTTGCTTAATTTGATTAAACCTGTAATTGTTTGCACGTATTAATGTTTTCAAAAGTAAAATTCTAATAAGGAGACAAATATGCTTGTAATTCTCATGTATTTGAAAAAATCAAAGAGTTATCTTATGACATTTAATGGGGCATTTACATACATACCACACAAGTTTTTTCTATTTACATATCTAAGTCCTAAATTTTAATATTTACATTCATAGCACTCAAATATTTAATATCACATGTAATATGCTATTTTGACTAACTTGTAGTCAAATGCATATTTTTATGAATAGGTTTATAGCACCAAGGTGGTATAAATGAAAATATCAAACTCTTAGGTGTTAGGCATGTAGATGCATAAGAATTATATTGTATGTATGTAAATTTCCCAACATAAATAAGAAAAGATTGAATTGTATGGCGCATGAAAGACTGCCAACCGCATGTTTTTTTTAGGCCTGAAAATCCTAACTCTCTTGATGTTGTGCTTGTATATGTCATAGCATCTATTCATTATTTAATTTATTTTATGCACTTGAATTAAATAGTCTCATTCCTGATTTGTATTGTTGTTAGGTACCTCCTGATGCAGTGGAACCACTATTCAGACAAATTGTGAATCAGTTTGTGCACGATCGTTCTCGTCCTGAGGTATTGGATACTTGGTGTACAAAGCACATATTTTACCGTCTGTGTATTACAACAGAGTATGCATTTTTTTCCGACCTGCTTTGTTTTGATAGGCAATCACTATTGGATTAAATGCAGTACGAGAGATATGCCTAAGGATGCCTCTGGTATGTTTCTTTTTCTATTTGAGTTGGCCGTTCCCATTAAACTTTGCGGTTACTCAATCTTTTCTTATCTTTTGACATTTTGTTGGTTCAGTTTTTCCTCCAATAATTTCCATAACGCGGCAATAAGGAATATTTGATTTCACATTTATTTGAACTTTTTTTCTGTTAAGAAGCTTAGTCATAATTATGGGATATGCTTATTATAGCATATGGTCTTGGTTAATGTGCTTATGTTAAAATTCTGTATTAGTTGTATGAAGATTTTTTAAAAGTTTGTGTGCATCATATACCTAACCGCGTCTGATGCACATTGTGCCTTCGAAAAAGAAATAGAGCTGATGTTTTAAATTTCTTAGAGAAATGTTTAGTAATTTATGTGATAAATTTGGACGTAGCTTTAGCATACAATGAACGATTCTAGGGAATACTAATGTCAAAATAGATTTCGACGTGTGATGGGTGAGTTCATAGCTTATAACTCAAGACTTTTTGGGGATCACTTTTGTTTTTTTGTTTTATTTTTATTTTAAAACATGTTTGTTTAGTTCATTTTTTCTTGTCATTGGCTTTTGTTTTAAAAAAGCAAATTAGCTTATTTTTAAAAAGGCTCAAAACATCTAAAAGCTATTTTGAGTGTTTTTAAAAACAACTAAATATGTTATAAAATGCTAATTTGTTTTATTTCAAGTAACAATATAAACAAAATAAATTAAATAAAATAAAAAAAATCAAAAGTGATTCCAAATGACCCGTTACCAACTCCTGCCCATATTTGTTGGTGGCTACCACAAGTAAAATTGATGTCAGCCTCCAAAATAAAAGCATCATGTGCACTATAATTTTTAAGTTTTTATACCGTTCATTTACCATCATTAATCCATGTTTTTTCACTAGAAGGTTTGCTAATTTTATCTAAAGAGTTTATTTTATCTATTTAGAACTTTGAAGGAACTGCTAGGTTTGTTATTCATGAATTCTTACGCTTTTTATTGAAATTGTGTTGATTTTCTTTCATTTTTGTTTTTAGTTAATGAATGAAGATTTGCTTCAAGATTTAGTTTTATACAAGAAGTCTCATGAGAAAGCTGTTTCAATTGCTGCACGCTCCTTGATCACTTTATTCAGAGAGGTACATTATCAAATCTGTCATTTTACTCAACCATCCTTGCCCTGGATCAAAATATGAGCAATATGTCTTTGCCTATGTTTGCAGATATGCCCTTCATTACTGGCCAAGAAAGACCGTGGTCGCCCCATCGATCCAAAAGCTAGGCCAAAAGCATTTGGAGAAGTTAGTGTAGCCAGTGATGTGCCTGGTATAGAGTTACTCCATCATGAAAATGATCTATACACCAGTTCTTCTGAAGATGATATGGATGAAGAGGATCCTGTTGATGAAGAAGCAGCTTCTGCAGGAGATAATGGAGAAGAAGGCAATGCCAGTGATGAGAATGATGATTTGGATGATGACGTTGAGTTGGATGAGAGTGATGAAAGTTCAGAGAGGGAAGACTTGGCTGATGAAGAAATAGATGAAGGACTAAAAGCGCAGCAGATTTCTGCTGATAAGCAGGATGAAGATAATGATCACGATAGCGGTGATGATGGAGAAGATAGGGATGTTGAAAAAGTGGGAGATGAGCCAAGGAAGAAGAAGAGGAAGCTAGATGATCATTTAAGAAATTTGAATGCCGCTGATATAAGCCTGCGTGCTCTGAGAAAACTAGCAGCAATGACATTTGCTAAATCTTCCAACAATGGAGTTGACGGGGTTCTTTCTAATGAAGACTTTCAACGTATTAAAGAACTGAAGGTAATTATGATGTTTCAAGCATGGAATTCATAGCAAGCCATCAATATTTTTTAGGGAAAATTACATACAGTAGCACACAGTTCTTCTGTATTTACACATCTCACACCTAAACTTTCATGTTTACATACATAGCAATTTGGTGCTTTAAACCTATGCATGAAAAGGTGTATTTCACTTTTATAAGGTTGATTGTGCTATTTTTGATGTGATGTTAAATACTTGGTGTAAATATGAAAGTTTAAATGTGAGATATGTAAATGCGTAAGAATTGTGCTTTGCATGTAAATGCCCCTATTTTTTTACTAATTATGATGAAATGACTGGATGATCAGCTTATATAAGCATTATAAGTACATTATAGCATCATTTTTCTGGTTAAATTTCTTAGGCAAGGAAAGAAGCAAAGCAGGCCTTATCTCAACATGGTCTTTTGAGAAAGGATTCAAACTCTACATCAGCAACTTTCAGAATACCGTCTTCCGAGCAGCTAAGCACAAAACGTTTGGATCCAGCTAAGCTAGAGGTGAGCTCTCTAGTGGGGTTGCTTCATTTTGAATGAAATCCTCTTCAGTTCCATCAATCAATTCTTATTTATCTTACGAAGTAGATTGAGCTTGTTATCCTAAATCCTAAATTGTGGAAAGATTTGATAATATTTTAGATTTGCTTCCCATTTAGCCTTTTTTTTGTTCTAATGAATTTGCCATACATGATTGGTGGTAGTCTAAAATATTATTTGCATAATTCATCGTTTTAAGTGACCACTGTGTTGTCTGTAAATTTTTTGTTCATGAGCAATATTTCTTATTTTTAATACTACATGCGGTAATTGTGTGATGTTTAGGCACACATCAGGAGTAAGCTTAGCAAGGATGAGAGATTAGCTCTGGTTCGAGCAGGCAGAGAAGACAGAGGGCAGTATCAGGCCAGAGCTGCTGTGAAACAGAAAAAGGTATGTTCTATAATTTTTTTTTTAATGAAATATTATTTAATGAATCTCGAATTTTTCTAGCTTTTGTCATATGCTTTGTCCGGATCTATTTTTGAATGTTTTTCTTCCTCCCGGTTTTTAATAAGAGCATTATATTTTTTTTAATAATCTGATAATTTCAAGATGTAGCAAAACAGAAAAAAATGTGTAGGTACATAGTCATTCACGTGAAATAATTTCCATAGTCATTCACGGGAGAAAAATTTGCTTATGTTAGTGTTAGACTGAGGGTATTGGAGGGTTATATCCGTGTTATACCCTCTGTAACCTCCCCGTAACCTACCTGTGACCTACAAATATATGAAAACAGAAGCGTGGAACTTACTAGAAGGTACAGGTAAGTTACATGTAGGAAACAGAAAAAGATAAGTTATGCTCTTTTTTGTTTTATAGGGATATGATATTGGTTGAACGAATTTGATCGCGTGCAATTTTTTTAGGGAATTTTACATACATTACACGGAATTCTTATGTATTTACATATCCCACACCAAAACTTTGATATTTACCTACATACCCATTTTACCTATTGCATGAAAAGGTGCATTTGAGTTGTGAACAATAATAATTAGTTGTAGATTTGATGTGATAGGAAAGAAATGAGTGGTATGTGGGTAAATATGAAGATTTGGATGTGAGATATGTAAATAAAGAAGAATATGTATGTAAATGCCTCCTTTTTATCTCAATGTTATTGCATAAGCCCATAATGCGAGGTTAGGATTGTTAAGAAGGGGCTATACTAATTTCTTTGATAGGAAACCTAATGGCTTAATATGGTTTCAAAAGGTGCCTTGCGGTGCTGAGAATTGATTATATTTAATCAATACACTATATTGGCTCACAGGGATTAATGAAAGCCAGAATGAATTTTTTATCTTAGAGTTTTCTCATTTTAGAAATTTACCTCCAAATAGGTTTTTCTTTTTTTTATTGTGGGGGTTGAAATTTCCCAAAGAAGAAAGCTCTTAAGATAATTATATCCCGGGCATACCCAATAACACTCTTGACTAAGGAGTCAATGTTTTTGTTTGAGGCTAATTAATATTTAAAAAATTTATCAGGTGAAGGAATTGATTATAAGAGACTTTATAGAGGATGAATGTGTGGGAAGCTCTAGGAATCAAAGTAGGATGAGCTGAAGGATACTAAAATTGATGTATAAAATGAGGATTAACCTACCAAAGTGTATGACGACTCTGGTCAATATCCTATGGTTTTATCATTTTGGGTCATCAATGCCCCATGTCTACTTAGTTAAGCGGTGACTAAAAGATCTTTGTTGGTAATAATGGGTTATCTATTCAAAGGAATCTTTTAGACCAAGCATGTAGACGTTTTCTTTGCCAATAGACATGACTTACACTCTACTCTCATACGAGAGATAATCCTTGCTTAGTCAAGCTCGACTCGTTAATGACCTCACGAGTTGAGTTTATTGACCTGTGAGCTAGAGCCAAACTCAGGCTTGTTTATTAATAAGTTGGAGCTCTTCGAGGTTCAAATCATTGGCCGTGAGCTAGCTCGACTAGCTGGATTCCAGCCATGTCGATGCCTTTTCTGTTGAGCTATTGCCGCACTTCTTCTCTGTCATCATCAATTACGTTGATGGTTTCTTTGGTTAGCTCCCACAGTAGTTTCATTCATGCTCGTGAGCTGGCTCACAAGCTTGGCTCACGAGCTAAGCTAAGCTTGAGCTTGTCATTGGAGCTCGACTCGAGTTGGAGCTCGACTCGAGTTGGAGCTCAAACTTGTATTTTGACGAACCAACCAAGGTTGAGTTAGGCGTGGCTTAAGCTCAACTTGATTCATTTACACCCTGGTTCAAATTAGACTTCTAAACCTTAATATTGCAAGTTATGGTGCACGCCAAGACTGATAATACTACAGGAGCTCTAAGACTAGAGTGTTGGAAATATAGGACGTGGGGTTTGGTCTTATAGTTTGATTGCATATAATCAAGCCACCCAAAAGATCTTTTTAATATATGGTAAACACATAATATACGAAGATTCAAATAATATGGACTTCTCAATATATTATGTTAAGAGATCAAACTAAATCTTCCCTCAATATAGTATAAGGGAGACCAAGAGAAAACTCTCAATATGGTGTGATGAGAAATCCAAAAATAATGATTTCTCTAAATATAGTATGAGGAGGTGTCAAGAGATATAAACTCTTTTTAATATGGTATGAGAGGGTCGAAAATAAGATTGTCAGAGACACTCGTAGTTGCCATTATCCTATTAATCAACTGCAGAAATATAAACATTTAAAATTCACACACATATATAATAATTATTTAAAGGATGATGGGGGAATTTACATATATAATTTAATCAGAGTTTTTGATCTACAAAATAATAAAATACCAAATTTCATAGTAATTGCACGTGGGAGGATCTATTTAGTTGGTTATTACAATACATATATATTAATCATAAAATTGGGAAATTTACATACATACCACCCAGTTCTTATGCATTAACATCCATAAGACCTAAATCTCAATTATTACGTAGAGACTACGTTCCCTATGCATAAAAATGTGTATTTCACCGTTTAGACGTCAAAATGTAAGTGTTTTTGATGTGAAGTGAAAATTTGGGTGGACCGTATGTAAATGCTCTAAAATTATAAAGAAGACCTCAAGTTTTCTGCCTCCCGTCCAAAAAAAAAAAACAAAAAGAAAAATACATTTTGAAAAGGAAACCACATGTGAAGTGAACGATTTGGGTGGTATGTATGTAAATGCTCCAAAATTAAAAAGAAAATAACAATTTTTATGCCTCTCGTAAAAAAAGAATAATAATAAAAAAAGAAAACCAAACTTGCCTCATGCGTGGATTGTCCCTGGCTCCCCTCGCCTCTCTCTGGTTCGTCCGTAATTGAACATCAAAGCTCGTGTCGAAGCTCTGGATCGAGAGGCGATGCGATCACTAGCTCTGGATCTCGAGGCGACTCGGTCAGTAACGACGAAGTGACGCTCGAAGCTCTGGATCGTGAGGTGACTCAATCAGTGACACTCGAAGCTCTGAATCACGAGACAAAGTGATGCTCAAAGCTCTGTATTGCGAGGCACCTCGACCAGTGACGCTCGACGAGGCACTGCTTGCTTCGACAGGTTGCTGCAAGGCTTTGGTAAGACCTAAACACCTTCAAACATCGACGCTTTGGATTCTGCTTCACCACTCGACCTTTATTTCCCGTGTTTACATTTGGTGTCAAGCAGTGTCCATTCTGTTTCAAGGGCGGTGCCCGGGAAGGCAGAAGTGTCGACACTTTTATTAAGTGTCAGACACGGTATTGACTCGTGTCGGAGACGTGCTTGTGTCTGAAACGTGTCGGACATGGGTACGGCTTCTATTTGGGGGCGTTGATACTTCATAGAACGTATGTCTAATTCAATGTAGTATGAGGAGAACTTTAAAAATGATATTCTCCTTAATACTGTGTGAGGAGACATCAAGAGAAAGGGAATGACTCAAGAATTGTCCTCAATATGATAGAGGAGATTCACAAAAATGAAAGACATGGACTTACAATTTGATCTCCTTGAGTCAGACAAACTCATATATCTTCTCTATTTGGGGGAGAAGAGGCTAAAAAATGGGACCTACAACTTGGTCTTGTGTGACCAAGGAAACCCAATCTATATTATGAATATAATATATAATATAAAAACTTGGACTTCCTACACGGGTAAAAAATTCCAACTAACCACCTAGTTGCGCGTGCATGTAGTAAGGGACAATTAAATACAAATGAAAGCAAAAGGCGCACTCCCTAAAATAATTAGATGGTTTTAGCCTGAATAAAAAGTGAGCGTTTAGGTTATTTATCCTAAATTTGGATTTTAGATTATATGCAAACTCGCATCATAGCATCTGTATGGGTCAACAAAGCTAGAGGCTGATATGTCAAGTGCTTATGTTTTGCATGAGGAGCCTATTCCTACGACTCTTAGACTAGGTTTGTTTTTGTTATTCTAAAATATCCATCTTATGTGTGAATAATGCGTGGATCTAGGGTGCTAATCGCCAATTTCAATTAATTTTAAGTACAAAACATCAGGAAAATGATCAAGTGATCATATCTTATAGGATGTAAAATCCAAAATCCAAATTATTTGTTCTTCTAAGTTTTTCTACTCTTATTCCTTGTCGAACACATGCTAGTTAGACACAATGGACAACGATTTTGTATGCATAAACATCTTTCAGTTATCGCCAACCAAATGTATATAATCAAACATAGTTGAATTTAGGAATTATCATTAATGAATAGAGCTATCATTTACACTCGCGCGCGCGCGCGCACGATCCAATACGGATGAAACATATAATATGATGAATGTAGGATGCATGGGTTCATAATATGATGTGGATAAATGTATAAGATCTTTTCTTTTTTTTAAAAAAAAAAAATGGAGATACCTTCTTCTCTTTTATAATTGAAAATATATAAGGACAATGCAAACACATAATAAATATTCTCATTTTGCATTTTTTTCAGCAAGTAATTTTTGAATGTTAACATTTACCTAATACTTGAAAAAATGTTGTTTAAGATATAAAATAAAGCATTCATATTTTACAACATATTAAGAACTATTCAAATGCATACCACACATATTGAAGCTCGAAACATTTATTTTATCATAGCAGGAACTGATTTTACACACTCACAATGCATGCAATGTCCCATCTTGCGTTGGCAAAATTGTTATGGTTTTCGTTAAATCTTGTGACTCCCTTTGTGAACTTTTTGGTTTGTCCCTCATGTCTCTCTAAGGCCCTCATGTCCATCATATACTTGTTTCACATAGTAGACCAGCGTTGTATTTTTGTAGGAAGGTTTCTCCGCTTTTGAGGGAGCCACTTATAACCCAATGAAATATTTGAGTTTGCTTAGATGTTTTACTTTAAATTCTTTGGATGATTAATCTTTCATTTTTCTCATTCACTCGAGATTATTTCCCGTTATAATCATGTATAAACTACATACACAATGAAAAATGTATTTTGGCACTCTTTGAATTTCTATAGAAATATTGTGATTTTAAAGTTTTTGTTTGAAATTCAAACTTTATATAGCTTTGGTCAAGTTCTGAAATTATATATATAGATGTAAATATTTCTTTATTTAACTATGCATGCATCTATTTAACAAAATTGTAATTTATAACTGGTAGTTAAATTGGTTTGTCATTGTTATTTAATTTCAGACCGGCGGCCTCAGCAACCGGCAGAAACAACACAAGAAAGTCATGCCTCTGGCCGCCAAAAGACACAGAGCAGCTCGCTCTCGGCAAGAGAAAAAGCAGCAGCGGAAGCGTAACAGGAAGCAGTTCAAGGGAAGGAAAGCTTGGAAGTGAGGCTTTACATATCCGCCATTTGTTCATTTTATCAAGACGATCTTATATTATTAGATTAAAGATCAGGAATGAACTGGAAAAAACCGCCTTAATTTTATTAGTTTAGAGTAAATTTTAGTTAATTTTATGTATTTTTTTTTTCATCAGAATTGCATTGCAGCATTTAAATTTGTTATTTATGAAATTGGCCTATACTGAAGCTTATAGAGATATTTTATTGTACAATGGGAGGGTTTAATTATTTTTAGTTTGTGTTTTAGCTTTTTACATTGGGATTTATGAGTTGGCTCTAGAATTAGTAGGACAGATTAAGGGTTTGTTGGGGGAGAAAATTTTGCGTACGTCATCCGTTTGGGAGCTATGTCCAGACGACGCGAGCTATGTCAAGACGACGGATGCGATGCAACGGCGAGTTTTTTTTTTTCGCCGGTGTATGGCGTCCGATGACCGAACGTAGCTCTCAATTTTTTTTTTTTGCTTTGGGCTGTTGCAGCGTATCAAAAAATAAGTGTAAAATTATTGAAAAATAATCTGATGTTCAAAAAATTATGATGATTATGATAAATTTTTTTTTTTAAAAAAAAAAAGTTAAGCCGCAACAAAAAAAGGTGCCACCGCACCCAATCAGTACCGGTGAGAAAGTGGAGGTTTCAATGGCAGCATTTTGAAAAGCCATCAAAATATAATTTGCCGAAGTTGGAACACAGCAGCCCCAAAACTTATCCTAAATCAAATGCCATTTCCAACCATCAACGAACCACCTGATTTTTAGTGAAGTATGATGATAATTAATACATGTGATACTAATTTTAGAATTTGTGATGAAATATTAAAAAGTATGTTCCATAATGTTTACTTAAAATATATGTATTTATATTTTTTATGTACAGAAAATCGAAGTTTTTTTTATTAAACTTTTGAATATACCTCATAAAAATTGGGGATTTTTTTTTGTATTTTATGTATTTATATATTTAATACTTTTATTTATTTAGATAATATTTAGACATGAAAATAACTTTAAAAATTATGAATATTTATTGGCTTAAAATAGAGGTTATTTATGTACATATCAAATAATTGTTGTGTACACGTTAGAACATTTTTTCATCACATAATTTAAAATATTAAATTAGTGTATAAATAACTATAACATTTAAATTTAAATATCATGTATATGTAAATAGGGGTGTAAAAGAGCCGAACACGAGCGAGCCCAGTGTTAGCTCGTGTTCGACTTATTTATATTTCAAGCTAAAAAATTGTGTTCATGTTCGGCTCGCACAAGTTGTTCACGAACAAATAGTCGTATTGACAACCCCTAATTACGTAGCAATAAGATGTTAAAGATTGGGACAAGATTTAAAACATCATTTGAATCTAATTAATAATTTTATTCTATTTTCTTCATAAATACTTTTAATTGATTATTAATCTTTGTAACCTTGTAGTCACTTGATTTTTTTTAAAAAATACTACTCATTAAAGATATATATAGAATTGATTAGTAGTATTTTGAGACAAAACGAGTCAAACACGAACGAACAAATATTTATTCGTATTATTCATATTTAGCTCTTTAAATTAACAAACGAGCCAAATACTAGCTGTCCGTGAACTACATGCCATTTTGAGAATTCAATATAGCCAATGTACCCAAATATAACGAACTATTTTATAATTAATTTTCCTCCCTCCTCTGCTCCTCGCTTCGCTCTTCCACTGCTATAGTTCACGAAGAATCCCTAAACGCTAGAATGGAGGTAGAAACATCCAGTTCTTCGACGTCAAGCTTCGTTAACAAAGCCGTCGTAAGAAATATCTCTCTGCACGCCATTTTTTTCTTAGTACGTAGATCTCTTCCTTTTGTTCTTCATGGTTCGAATTTTTTAATAGCTTCCCGATGACGTTGCTTTGGACCTTACAAGCTTGTCTGATCAGACAATCAGGCTGGGAGCGGGGTTGCGCCAGGTACTTATCAAGTTATTAGATCAAAATTTTACACTCTTATGTTACGAGCTGTTTTTAAACTCACATGTTCTCAGAACTGTGATGTGTTATCAGCGGTGAAGGCTGGGAAGCTTAATGTCAAAAAGCCAAATAAGTACTGGGTAGAAAGCTCGCAAAAGAGAGTGAGTTATTGGTGAAGTGTTTGGTTTCTTGGAATCTGAATTGTTGGCTGTAAAACGCTGTAAAGCTTGTGTTTTCTTGTTGACTGATAAGCTACAAAAGACAAGAAAAAGAAAGGAAAGAGAAGCATATTCCACTCTTAGTCACACTTCCCATGCAAGACGATTTTATTATTTTAGACATTATTACATTGTTCACGAAGTTGTCTTTTTACCATTGCATCTCTTAATACCCTGTCCTGCTTTTTTGGGTGATCTTGCAGTATGTTCCCTCTGTAGAAGATACAGTTCTTGGTATTGTTGTGGATGCTAGAGCAGATGTAAGCATTTCTCGTGCTCAAGTACTACCTGATATTTATGTTTATTTTTTAGAGGCATTTACATACATACCACCCAATTTCTATGTATTTACTTATCTAATGCGTAAAATTTTACCACTTAAATCCTTCACATCATATAAAAGGTACCACAATTTTAACTTTTAAAAAGTGAAATATACCTTTTCATGCATGGATAAGGTGGTAAGTAAAATTTGAAGTTTAGGTATTAGATTGCTAAATACATAGGAATTGAGAGGTATGTATGTAAACATTCATTTTTTTTAAAGCTTTTTTATTTTTGTGTATTTCCTCCACCCTGAGTTATGCTGAGCAATCAATTTTGTTTTGACTCTATTGAAAACTGGGTTAGCAATTTACAATATAGCTATAATTGTAATGGCTGGTAAAGCATCTGCCTTGCATATGCTGTTGCAGATTGGGCATGATTTAATCCAGCTTCTGTTGTCTTTTACTGCTGCCTTCTTTTCATCATTCATTTTTTTGCCTTTTGTGATACTACATTTCCCTATTTATGAGCTATATCTTTCTTAGCAATTAGTTAAATTGTTGGTAATAAATTTCTCTATCATTGCCATTTTTTTGTTTTTGTTGTTGTTGTTGTTGTTGTATTGCCATTTTTTTGTTTTGTTTTTCCATGTTGCAAGTTTGTTGTCCATGAGGTGATTTTTATTTTATTTTATTGATTTCAGAACTTTCTAGTAGACATAAAAGGCCCAACATTTGCTTTTTTGCCAGTACTTGCATTTGAAGGAGGGACACGAAGAAATATACCAAAATTTGAGGTATCACTATATTGTAACTTGGTGCTATAATGTACTTTCTTTTTGGTTTTTAACCTTTAAAAATAAGTTTCAGTTGTTTGACAATATTTAATATATGTTTGGAGCGAAGCTATACTGCTTTGGATATAGTAGTTGTGTTTGTTCAACATTTAGTACTGTACTGCAGAAGTTTAACATTTTAAACTCATTGTGTAATATTTTAGTTATTACTAAGGATCCAATGAATGCATTTTGTCATCTGAAAACAATCTTTTGCGTATGTTTTCATATATTTGGCACTACTCTAGTATTCTTGAGGATGAATATGTTAATTCAGCAGTTTCGGAGTGCAAATTCTATAATAAATCCATTAACATATACCTTTTCCATTTTCATTTTGATACTTTAACATAAATACTTCTTAATTACATCTTTTATCCTTGATTTTTCATGTGTTTTTTTTATTTGGTCTCAATAAGTGTATTCCCAAAAGATCTAATGTAGATTTTTTAGTTTCATATTCATCTTAATTTATTTATTTTTGTCATACTAACTTTGGTTGTCTATTACTTCTTTGTTTCCTGATGCCATCATATTAATAACTAGTCCAATTGTAGTTTTATAAAATATTTCTTTTGATCTCCATGGTATCATCTTACTTTGCAATTTATTTGTAGAATCACTTTATTTTTTCTTTAGTTGTGTGTAGACTTCGTGATATTGGAGTTAGGCCAAAACCACAATACGAAAAACGACTATTATTACTGTAAACAAATAGAGATTACGATTCATAGACGCTTGGAACTAGGAAATAATAAGGACTCAACACGAGCTCAACTAGGGTTGAGGTTGAAGGCGATGGGGCTGCGGTTTAAGGAGAAGTGGTGGTGAATGAGATTGAGTCGGAGGTGGTTGGAAGGGGGCGACATCAAGTAGGTGCGTGGCTGGAAGGGGGCAGCACAATTAGGCAGGTGGCTGGAGGAGCTGTAAGCAAGCGAGTTTGGGGCTGCTGGAAGAGGCAACGAGTTTTGGGGTGGTTGGAAGAGGGTGGCAGCAGGCGCGAAGCAACAACAACAAGTAGGTGGGGGGAGGGGCGACATCAAGCGAGAGATAGCTAGAAGGGCTTGCGGCGATGGCCGGGCGCAGGAAAATATCAAAGATGTTGTTTTCCGGGTGGCATCAACAAATTTGATGACGGAGGCAACAGAGGAGGGGCGGTGGGAGATATGCACCACTTTTGGATGAATTATAACTGGAGCACCTTCTCGCATTCATATACAACCCTAGGAAGGAACAATGAGACGTTGGCAGTACTCTTGACATAAAAATTAGAAAAATTGAAAACCTAAGACAAAATAAATACATATATAATCTCTAGATAACTTGGATTGGATCCCCAATGGATAGGAGGTGTCAATCCACGGTGGAAGGGCCGATCTTCCCTCTTGAGTATGGACTGGTTCTGTCAAGACGAAAGAATGCTCGTGATTTTCCCATGGCTCCCTCTTCGCCTGCGCTGGTGTCACTTCCCTATTGTTTTTTCTACACTTGGTTGATTTTAACAACCTTGAATTCATAACAACATCACAATAGGGGCAAGTGACAGATTATTCACCTTTCAATTGTATTCATATATCACAATTTTTCTATTTGCAAATAGTTCGTGCCATGTTGCTTTGTGTATCTTTTGTAAGCACCTATAGTCATACAAAAGGATACAATTGTAATTCAGATCTTAAGTGCAAGTTGTAGCATATATAAAAAAGGGTAGAAGAATAATTCTATAGGTGTGTGTGTGTGCATGGGTTTAGTAAATAAAAAGGTTACAACAATAATTCTATAGGGCTGTGTGTGTGAGTTTAGTAAAAAAAGGATACAACTATAAGTCTATTCTTTATATATTACTATGTGTTTTACAACTCTCTGAACCCTTCAAGCCTACTTATAATGCGCATTGTTTCAGCTCTACTACTTATAATGCTCACTACTTGATCATAGATATATTTAAAATAACTTTGGTTCCTTCGCTACTTTTTCCTACCATGTCTACCGTATAAAATTTTTTTGATGTGTGTTCATTAACCTTTTAAAAGCTAGAAATCATATCATGATCGTTCTCTTCAACATTTTCTTAGCAAATTGAATTTGCAGAAAAATCCCTTGTATGGTAGATTTTTTTTGCATAAAATAAAGTATGGATTTACCACAAGTATGATTTTCTTGAAATTATCTCAATTCTGGATCAATATTTGTTTGAAATTACATGTTAGCTTAATACTCATTCAATTACTTGATTAATGTTCTTTAGATTTTTTATAAAAAGATTTATTGATCAGTCCAATTTTAACATCTTCAAAGGCTTTCCAAAACAATAGATTCATTGCAAGACTTTCGTTTTGTCCATCCTTTTTGATCTATCTCAGCTTCATCATTTTAGCCATTATTGAGATTATTTTTTAATTATTTATATTAAGTAATTTTAAAATTAGTATTTTTCAAAAAGTTATTTTTGTTTTAGGAGTCGAACCCATATCTAATTGAGCAAAAAATTCACTAAGTCACATGTCTTATGTTAAAATTTTTATTTAATAAATTGTTAAAAAACATTTCCATCATTTTTTAGATTTCTCTTAAATTATCTAGCTTTTTCCACCCTTTAATATTTTTAATTTGATCAAAGCAGATAGATATCCCTTTTCTTATTTTAATCATTCTATTCATATTCTTTTCAAATGCATGATACATGCCTGAGTTATCTCTACATTGTTAACATTATACAGACGCAAATAAATTTTTTTGTACCTTTGCCTTATCGCATCTACATTATGGACTGCACTGTTTTTTCATAACACAAATTAGAAAAAATATTACATCAGTACTACGCACGTAGAGCTATGTGTGTAGCCAATAAAATCACGCCACGCGAAAAAAAACGGCACGGTAACACGGGATAATATTCCCCTCGTGTTATTTATGTGTTATTGTATGTTATTCATGTGTTACTGTGTTATTATAACACATGAAATATTCTCAGAACACAATAACACATAAATAACACATGAATAATATACAATAATACCTGAATAACATGGGGGAAATATTCCCTCTTGTTACCGATGAAATCAAGGCGAGAAAAACAACAAATCCGCCCGGTAACACGAGGGAATATTCCCCCCGTGTTATTCAGGTGTTATTGTATGTTATTTATGTGTTATTGTGTTATTTTAACACCAGGAATATTCTCAAAGCACAATAACACATGAATAACATACAATAACATGTGAATAATACGAGGGGAATATTCCCCGTGTTACCAGACCATTTTCTTTTTTCTCGTGTGGCGTGATTTTATTGGCTACGCACGTAGCTCTACGTGCGTAGTACTGATGTAATAATTTTTCCTTAAATTATTCGTGCCATTTGTCTTATAGCACCACCATCATGATCTTCATTGTTTTCACGACATTCGATTTTTTTTATTACTTTGCTTTCCATGTATTTCTTCGGTCTGGTTTTACATTTTTTTTTCATTAATAAATGCTATTAACAAGATTTTAATAAATTATTATTTTTCACTTCTC
>NEWO01000003.1:2829995-2841358 GCA_003013225.1 Phalaenopsis aphrodite | reverse complement strand
CTTGAGGGCCAGAGGAAGGGTGGTGCAGTCCGACAGCTAGGGGAGGCAAGGAAGATGATATGGAGGAAATTAGAGAAAATACAACACCACCTGAGTTTAGGGTTGCAGGTGGGCAATGGCTAGGAGGGGAAAAAAGACGAAAGGTGCGAGGCAATTGCACAGGGACGGGGGAAACAATAAAGTTGAGGGCTGCAGGTGAGCGACAAGGTTAGAGAGGGGAGTGGCTGATTGACGGCAGGAGTTGTATATAGAGTAGGTGGATGCGGATGGCTACAACGGTTTGTGAAGGAGTCGGCTGGTTGTTTGAGGGCTGGAGGAGGAAGGGTGGATGCAGGTCGGCAGCTAGCGGAGGTAGGGAAGAGGATAGGGAGGAAATTAGGGAGAACATAACACTACTTTGGAGCATGATACAACCGGAGCATCACCTCTCGTCGGATAAATCCTAACAAGGGGAAGAAAACTCCACATGAAAAGAGAAATCACACAACCCTAATTTCAACGCATACATATAAATAGAGGGAAATTGATGAAAAACTAACAAGCAAATAGGGGAAAGCAATTAGCGGCAATTACATCCTCTATGGAGTTCGATCCGTCGAGGTTGGCCGGACCCAAACTGGCTGGTTCAGCCAACCACCGCTTTTTGCCTTTTCAGTCGGCCTCCCCAACCTGTCCTGCATCATTAGGGGTTAGATGTGTAAATAATATAGAAATTAAATGTCATGCATGTAAATTGTCCTTTAAATAATTATAGCTTCCTTTTTAGCATGTATGCTTTCCCCAATTTGATACACCGCAAGTTGCCTTTAATACCCTATGGAGTAATAAACCTTTGCAGCATATTTTTTGTTTAAATTGAAATTTTTATATAGTTTTCTTCATTTTGGTGCTTATTATGTTCTTACTTTTTAATAATTTGGCCAAGAGTCAGTTCGGCTTCATCAAGCTTTGCTTTTATGCATTTGAACTAGATAATGTATCAACATGCTTGATTTTGAATGGAATGTTAGTTTACTAATATTATTTTGAAAATCAATAAATTAAATTAGTAATATATTTGTTAAACCGATAATGGAAATAGAAAACAGCGTCAATATATTGAGAATCATTTACGACTCACATTATGATCTATATTCCAGTTATAAAGTTTTTACCATGAAAATGGGTTTTTTTCTAAAAAAAATATTGAATCAAAAAGATGATTTGACCGTCAAAATATTTTGTTGCCATTCAATCAAAAAGATGATTTGACCGTCTAAAAAAATTATTCAATCCAGATATGTGTGTGTACAAAATGTCAGGAGAAATGATATATGTTATGGACAAAATAAGCAATTAGATGTACATTTATGTATAAAAGGAAGATTTACATACATACCACTGTTTATGTATTTACATATTTAACAGCCTAAACATCCTTTTTTTACATACAGTCCACCTCACCTCTGCATAAAAAGGTGTGTTTTCTTTTCTAAAAGTGAAAATGATCTTTTTTTGATGTGGTATGATAGATTTAATTGGTATAAATGTAAAAGCAAAATCTAGGTGCTAGATATGTAAATACATAGGAATTGGGTGGTATGCAAAAATAAAAGTACAAGAAAATAACAAAATTAGAAGAAAAAAAAAATCAGTTTAGAAATCTCCCAAATCAGACAAACTGTCAGTGGATTTCTCCCTGAAATGTTGCGTGTAAGAGAGAGGTTCCTGATTAGCTGATTCCTCTTGTTCTACAGTTGCTGTTAAGAAGTTTTTTTTTCTTCGAGTTCTGTAATTTCTTGCTTTAATGGTGTTTGACAAAGCTTGAACTAAATCTCTCATTGTTGGCCGTTTTCTGGATAAGCGGTTGATCGATTTGTAGGCTAAGGCTGCCACTTCATTGAGTTCTTCCAATTCATAAGAGTCCTCAAGCCGGGGGTCTGCAATCTCTTCCCACCCACCTCTTCCGTCAGCATTTATGGCAGCCTAAGTTTTTGCAATAAATATTTTGTTATGATTCTGAATAATATTCATTCTATAACTATCATATTTATAAATTAAACATGTGGAGATTTAAATTTAAAGGGGTATATTTATATATATGCCAACAACACCTAAGTTTTATGTTATACATTTATGCAATCCAAACTTTTCATGTGAAATAAATAATACTACTATTTTAACTTCTAAAAAGTGAAATACAGCTTTTCATGCATAGATAAGGTGGCATTTATGTAAATATTAAACTCTAGGTGTTAGATATATGTCATTGCAAAAGAATTGGGTGGTATGTATGTAAATCTTCCTTTAACTTTTAAACAAAGGTTTCACGTCAATGATAGGAGGGAAGGCAGTAGGTAAATGCAGAACAAACTCTTTGGTTAATTCCATTACAACTATGCTATTAAACATGTTACATACATACCATCCAATTCCTATGCATGTACCCATTTAACACCTAAACTCTACTTTTTTACATTTATGCCACTCAAATCTTTCATATCACATAAAAAATAGCACTTTTTTAACTTTTAAAAGTGAAATAAACCTGTTCATGCATAGGCATATATGTAAATCTTAAAATTTTAAGAGTTAGTTACATACATACGTAAGAATTAAGTGGTATGTACGTAAATCTTCTTAAATTCAAAGAGCACTTGTGAACTTCGCTCTTTAGAGGGCCGCACCTTGCACTTCCTTATGGTATTACCCATCTTCTCGAGGTTGACAGTTGCGATTTTTGTTTCTTAACATGAGGAGATGGGGAACAGAATGAAATAGGAGCTGAGCCACTATGTTGCCTTGATAGAAGCCAGCAGGCCTAGCACAATCCTTATTGCCTTGAAACTATCTCAATACATTACAGCAATTCCGATGGACTTAAATTGATCCGATAGAAGAGATACGACATCCATAGATCTCAATTCGCTCGACTCCGAGATTAAGCCTAATAGGTTAATTGGACTTGGATTGATCTATTGGTTTATGGCCTAGTAGTTCCTATTGACTTCAGGCACGTTGGTTGACCCAATTGGACTCAAATAGATCTAACTGAACCAAAGCTGACTTAGTAGATCACATCAGAGATGGAATCTAGTTGGCTAACCCAAGTTGACCTAATTGACTTTAACTGGCATGATAAGACCAAATAGAAACACGATCAGTTATGATTAATCCTCATCAAATCAATCAATACTAATTGGAACTCATTGGTCCTCAATTTGACGCAACCAACTCAATTGAATGTGTAATTTGATCAACTGATCAATTGACATCAATCTGCCTAATTTGTGGGTTCCAAAATTTGCGCTCTTCGCTCCCGCATGAGAGTTTTCTGGAGTTTCGCGTCAACCTTCTAAAAAATAAATTGAATTTTTAGATAAGACCTTAATCAAATATTTCATCCTCATTTTGTGAGTACTTTGAGCTGGTTTGAGTTTTTCGGTAAGTGCAAGCCCATATGATCAATTACCCCTCTTGATAATGAGAAAACACTTTAGATTAAGGCTAATCGTTAAAACAGTAAGTGTTTCGACTCTACATATAATAGTAAAAACTCGGTAATGGATTTAGAAAATTTACCATTCTTGGCTTAAAGCGGATAGCGAGGGCAATGATGACTAATGTGATCAGAATCATTTGGTTTCATTGTATTAGGTTATCATGATCCTTGGTCTGCGCAGTCAAAGAAGATGATCGACTCGGCCTAACCTAAAGATCTTTGTCAACGGTAATAGGTTGATTCGTACAAAGAGAAATGTAGACTTGAGGTGGATATTTATCTGAGGGGACATTTTTAAGTCAACTTTAGCTAAAAATAGGGCTTCATACTCTATCAAGTGCAATCTATATTTCACAGCTTTAGAGGAAAAACCATTAGGGATCAAGCTTAGATTGAAGTCAATAAGCTAATTTGAATTGAGCTTAGATTAAATCAAATCAAACTAAGATTATATCAAAATATATAACTATACATGTGCATCAATGATCCATGCAACGTGAACTTTTTGCTTGGATTGAACATTAGTAGAACTTAAAGTTCATATTTTCTCAAATTGAAATTGAAATTGAAATCAAGCCAACCAATTGGCATACTTGGCATGTCACGTGTTGGAGTTTGATCTACTCGGTACTCATCGCCTCCAAATTGAGGAATGCATTTTCTTTCTTACTATAATTGTTTGTGTAAGGGGAAGAAGTGGAAAGGAAAAAAACACCGTGACTAATGTGATCAGAATCATTTGGTTTCATTGTATTATGTTATCATGATCCTTGGTCCGCGCAATCAAAGAAGATGATCGACTCGGCCTAACCTAAAGATCTCTGTCAACGATAATAGGTTGATTTGTACAAGGAAACCGTGTAGACTTGAGGTGGATATTTATCTAAGAGGACATTTTTAAGTTAATTTTATCTAAAATAGGGCTTCATACTCTATCAGGTGCAATCTATATTTCATAGCTTTAGAGGTAAAACCATTAGGGATCAAGCTTAGATTGAAGTCAATAAGCTAATTTGAATTGAGCTGAGATTAAATCAAATCAAACTAACATAATACCAGATCAAAATATATAACTATATATGTGCATCAATGATCCATGCAACGTGAACTTTTTGTTTGGATTGAACATTAATATAAATTAACGTTCATCTTTGCTCAAATTGAAATTGAAATTGAACTCAAGCCAACTAATTGGCAGACTTGCCTTGTCACGTGTTGGAGTTTGATCACCTCGGTACTCATCGCCTCCAAAGTGAGGAATGTATTTTCTTTCTTACTATAATTGTTAGTGTAAGACGAAGAACTGGAAAGGAAAAAAGCACCGTGACTAATGCGATCAGAATCATTTGGTTTCATTGTATTAGGTTAGCATGATCCTTGGTCCGTGCAATCAAAGAAGATGATCGACTCGGCCTAACCTACAGATCTTTGTCAACGGTAATAAGTTGATTCGTACAAGGAGACCTTGTAGATTTGAGGTAGATATTTATCTAAGAGGACATTTTTAAGTCAACTTTAGCCAAAATAGGGCTTCATACTCTATCAAGTGTAATCTATATTTCACAACTTTAGATGTAAAACCATTAGGGATCAAGCTTAGATTGACTGGGCTGAAATTAAATAAAATCAAACTAACATAAGATCATATCAAAATATATAACTATATATGTGCATCAATGACCCATGCAACATGAACTTTTTGCTTGGATTGAACATTAATAGAAATTAACGTTCATATTTGCTCAAATTGAAATTGAAATTGAAATCAAGCCAACCAATTGGCAGACTTGGCTTTGTCACGTGTTGGAGTTCGATCTACTCGGTACTCATCGCCTCCAAATTGAGGAATGCATTTTCTTTCTTACTATAATTGTTAGTGTAAGGGGGAAGAAGTGGAAAGGAAAAAAGCACCATCAATGATGACTAATGCGATGACTAATGTGATCAGAATCATTTGGTTTCATTGTATTAGGTTATCATGATTCTAGGTTTGCGTAGTCAAAGAAGATGATCGACTCGGCCTAACTTAAAGATCTTTGTCAATGGTAATAGGTTGATTTGTACAATGAGACCTTGTGGACTTGAGGTGGATATTTATCTAAGAGGACATTTTTAAGTCAACTTTAGTTAAAGCAGGGCTTCATACTCTATCAAGTGCAATCTATATTTCACAACTTTAGAGGGAAAACTATTAGGGATCAAGCTTAAATTGAAGTCAATAAGCTAATTTGAATTGAGTTGAGATTAAATCAAATCAAACTAACATTAGATCAGATCAAAATATATAACTATATATGTGCATCAATGATCCATGCAACATGAACTTTTTGCTTGGATTGAAAATTAATAGAACTTGACGTTCATATTTGCTCAAATTGAAATTGAAATCAAGCCAACCAATTGGCAGACTTGGCTTGTCACATGTTGGAGTTTGATCTAATCGCTACTCATCGCCTCCAAATTGAGGAGTGCATTTTCTTTCTTACTATAATTGTTAGTGTAAGGGGAAGAAGTGGAAAGGAAAAAAGCATCATCCTCTTTTTCTAGAGAGGTTGAAGGAAAAAAAGAGGAAAATATAAGTTAATCCACCTTCTCTTAATTGATTTATTGCACAAAAAGAAGAAAAAAGTTGGTGTTGTGTTATTTGAGTTTTTTGTTGAGAGAGGAGTTGCTATTCTCTCCTCGATAGCTTCTCCATGGAAATTCTGCTCCAAACATTGGAGCACCTTGCTCGTGATTACAGATCCTTTTTTGACCAAATTAACGTATAATTTGGTGTTTTCTTTTCCCCTATTGTTTTACTTGTCCCCTATATTTTGCGGGGTTTTAATTTATTACTACTTCTAATTGATCAGCCTCCTTTTGTCCTACCAAAAGAGGTAGTTTGGGCCTTCTGCAGTAACACAATTGTTTACATTTGACTTGAACGACAACAATTGTGAGACCACTAGTCTACACAGCCTTACCTAACCTCTTTAGCCCATTTCCTGATAAGTGACTAGAGTTCTGAACGTGTCACAGTTGTCTGGAACAATACACCAATTGTTAGTCTGCACAAAATTCGCCAACCATCATACAAGTCAATGACAAGCTTAGATCAATGACAAGCTTAGACCAATAAAAGGTATAAAAGTTCAACCTAAGTCCAATTAACCAACATCGAACTCATCACTAAATACTTAATTGAAGCAAGAGAAAATTGTGACGTTTAGTTAACGAAGATCTCACCAGTTCAACAAACTCCAGGAGACCTTGTTGTGGTGTTCTTCCGGCAATCAACTCAAAAAGCAAAACTCCAAAGCTATACACGTCACTTTTCTTTGTGAAAGACTTCGAAGAAACATATTCAGGATCAAGATAGCCATAAGTTCCTCTAATTGGTGCGTTCCGGCTGACAATTTCTTCTCTTGAAAGGCCAAAGTCGGCAACCTAATCAAAATAAGAGTTATGCATTAAAACGCTAATTGAGAACATAAACCCTTCACCCTAGTAAACGAATTAAAAGTTATTTTCCCTGTGCAATTAGTAAAGAATATCAGTTACTATCACCCGTGGAAAGTTCTATGCTTATAATCAGAAGAGTTCACCAAATAACGGCCGATTTGACTAGTTTGAGCTATTTAGCATTTATGATTTTTTTTTTCAATAAAAAAGCTTCAACTTCTGAAATGTTAAAAAGAACACAGATTTCAACCATTCTCGCTTCTGCAAATCATTTTTCACTTTGAAATATCTTATCGATCAACTTACATTAAGCCTCATTAGTTCAATGCAATTTTTTTCTACTTTAAGGCGAGAACTTCAATTAGCATAAGCAAACATCTCCTAGGCTGATTAAAAACAAATGCAACCTTCTAGAAATGCTTGAACTCATGAAAGAAACCAAGCAAAATTTTTTACTGCAAAGATTATATTGAAGTCTGCTGTCACACACAAACATTTGAAACAAAATATAATGGAGATTCATACTCTAGCTCTCATTGTTCTATCCAGCAAAATGTTTGAAGACTTGATGTCCCGATGAACAACAGATGGAATAGCCTGCACAAAAAGCATAAAGAAAGAAAATTAGCAATGGAACAAAATAAGAGTCGCTCATCGCATTTGTTAACAATTACAAAAAATAAAAGCCTACACCATCATGAAGATACTCCAAGCCTCTTGCAACATCTAGAGCTATATTAATCCTCAAATCCCAGCTTAGTGCTACCTTATGCTCATCTGCAAAATATATGAGACATTAATAAAAATGAGAATCAATATTGACGTAGAAACAAAAAATTCAGTTTTCCTCTCTTTGTGTGTGTGCGCGCGCGCGCGCGCGTGTTGGATGCATATTTTGTTAGTGCTTTACATACTGAACGACTACTTCGAATGGATACAACTTGCAACGATGTTTAGGCCTAATTCTTCCATTTGGGCTTATAGTCCTTATTCTCGTCATTTTTCAAGATATATGTTGGGCTCTCCCTTTGAAGTGTGAACTTGATCATAGTTAAAATTTTATGTTTATGAATGTTTTTTATAGAAAATTTTAGATTTGTATGATTATTAAATTATCTTTTGGAATGAGTAAAACACGTATGTATTCTTTTATTAAAAAATAGAGTTTTGCTAAACTACGAATTTGTAACTTGCGAATTGCAAAAATTTTCCCTCACTTTCCTATTGCTTTTTTTCCTAAATTGCACGAGAAATCCTAGACCCTTGATTGTCTTACATCAACAATCCAGAGTTTCACAATGAAACAACTTATTGAATGAAGTTAGTTTTACCATTCTCTCGGAAATCCTTCTGATCTTTTAAATAGCAGGCATCCTCATATTATTAAACTAATATGAAAGAGACAACATCCACAGAGATTGGGGCAAACACAATATTTTACTTTACCAACACAAAATGACACAACCCAATACATAAAAAATAAACACCTATAATTCCATAGGTAAGTAATCTCAACCAAAACTTAACCCTAGATTCAAGAAAACAATTACACACATAACCTATTTCTAAACATATTAAGCCCTATGTATACTCCACAAAAACAACGAACAAACAACTAATTTACCCTTTTAGTCTTGTGCATATAAAAAGTCTTCAAATTATTTGGCGCGCTCAACATCGACTCAGTAGAGCATGATGCGGAAGACACTGTAGTCGCTAGTATAACATTACTCCCCTTCCAAAAAGACATTGTCCTCGAGGTGGAAGAGAGGACTGTTGGTGGATCAAGTCGTATACCTCCCAGGTGGTGTTATAATCTAACAATCCTTTCTATTTAACCCGAAATTCACAATGACTCATGAGTTTAAAGTACAATTTGCATCTAAATCTGATGATATCATAATTTGAAGTCAATCTTGGAGAATACCACAGTTCCTAAAAGCTTGTCCAGTAGCTCATCAATTACCGTGAAGGAAAATTTGTCAGATATTAATTTCTTATTCACCACTTGATAATTTACATAGAAGCACCAATTTTTATCATTGTTCTTCAATAGCAAGATTGGGCTAGAAAGGGGCTCACACCAGGCTATCTTCTCCCGGCCTCTAACATCTCTCGGATCAATCTCTCGATTTCATTCATTTGTACTTGAGGTAAGCGATATGGGCACACATTGATGGGAGAAACTCATGGTTTTGGGGTTATTGCATATTTGTGTTCACTTCGAGGCTGCAATCCACGTGGCAACTGGAAAGCTTACGCAAATTTTTGTAGGAGCAATTGGATTGGTGCTGGAAGCTCTGCCAACTTCGTATCATGTCTCTTCCATGACATGCAATTCGATCAATAATCCTAGCCCTACGTTTTCTACAGCCCCAACCATGGTCACCGCGATACTGAACTCCGTTGTCAAGAGCTTCCAATTTATCTTAGTCTCCCCTAAGGACTGCAACCATTTCATACCCAATATCACGTCAGTGCTCCCTAAATCCAAGGAAGAAAATTTTTCATCACTCGAAAACTTACAGTGTTAAAATCACCATTTTACAAACTCCTCTGCTCTTCTCCACCTGTTCCATCCACATCATGACTCCAAACACTTCCCATGTCAGTCATCTCAAGTCCCAATTTTTTCACTACTTAAGTAGAGATGAAATTGTGAGTGACATCACTATCTACCAACACCACTATGTCCTGTTCTCTTATCTATTCCCAAAGTTTCATATTGTGGTTTGGTGTTCACCCCACCATCGAGTTCGATAAAACTTCTAACACATTAAGGTCTGATCCTTACAGCTGTGTCCCAAGGAAAATTTCTCATTACACCAACGACGAGAATCGCCTCTCCATGGCCGAGAAACAATCATCCATTTCATATTTGATTTGACTCACCTCTCCTCTAAATTCTCCTCCAAAGCATCTACTTTCTTGGTAGCCATTACTCCCGGAATGGTCTTCGATCATGAAGGTGAAACCATTGTATGTTGCAATCCCGTCGTTGGCATCCTAGCTATATCAAATCACAATTGTATCACGATGTTCAGTCACGAAGGCGAAACCTTGTATGTTGTGATCCCGTCAATGACTTCCTAGCCGTGATCCCATCATTAGCTTGCCAGCTAGCTCGAATTGCTACTATATCGCAATGTTCTATCACGAAAGTGAAGCCCTGTATGCCGCAATGCCCTCGTCGGCTTCCTAGCTAGTTCGAATCGCTATTGTATCACAATGTTCAGTCATGAAGGAGAAACCCTGTACGTCGTGATTTCGTCGTTGTCTTCCTAGCTAAATTCGCACGTCGCAATCCTATTGTTTGCTTCCTAGCTAGATTTGCACATCGCAATCCCACGATGGTTTTCCAACTAGCTCAAATAACAATTGAGGCTATGTTTGGCGCAACTGCAGCTTTTCGGCTGCAGCTGTAGCAGCCCTAGAAAGCTGCTGCGGGAAAATTAACTGTTTGTTTGGTGCAACTGTATGAAAACTTCTTTGAGGCAGTTGTTTCTGGCAAAATGACCATGCTGCCCCTGTTTGGTAAAACTATTTAGAACATAACTGTGAGAACGACATATTTTATAGTTCTGAAGTTAAATTTCACTTTGAAGCAGTTCAAAAATTCAAAAAATTGCAAGTAAAAGGCTTGTACTTATTAGATGTGTTGTCAGCAAGGAAAGTAAGATAAATAATATGAGAACTAGAATTTCGAATATCATTTCTTTCAGTCATAAATTCCATCTACTAAGAAGCATCCTCATCTAGTACCACCCAATGATCCCCATGAGGTCTGCAATTACAACAGATCAAATGAGTTTTTGAAACAATAAATTCATGTTTTTTGCATAAAATAAATTTTAATGTGTATTTACATACACATCACACAATTCTCATGTATTTACTCATCTAATACCCAAACCTTGACATTTACATGTGTAACACTCAAATCTTTAATATCACAATAAAAATAAATAAATAAAAACAAAACACTACAACCTATTTTTTAAAAGTAAAATACACATTTTCAAGTATAGGTTTATCGCATCAAAGTATTATAAATGTAAATATGAAAGTTCATGAACCTGGAGCGCACTTATGATCTTCAATGGGGAACTCTTTGTAACTCGGCAGTGACTGACTCGGTGAGCCAAATGAGACAAGAGGAAAGCAGAGATTGTAAGGCAGAGCAACACCCATGGGTCTCAAGGGGACTAGCTGTCTTCCAGGAACCAATAATCTTTATGAGGAAAATGATCCAAGTTTCTAATGCTTGAAGGAGCAGAGAATGGGAGGGGAGTGGCGTGGCTATAGGATTGATTTAAATGATGTGGGAATTTGAATTTGGAAGAAAACATGAAATGCGACTTTGCTAAAGATTTGGCGTTCTCTGGTTCTATTTTCTGAATTCTTTGAGTAATGCATTTCCCAATCTCCATTACTCAAT
>NEWO01000003.1:2781117-2794384 GCA_003013225.1 Phalaenopsis aphrodite | reverse complement strand
GACTCAGAGACCGCCTGATCAGAGGCCGACCAAAAATAAAATGATCTTCTAGAGATTATTCAATTAGGATGAATTAGTTTAATTTATATTGTGTCAAATAAGAGCATACATATTCTTTATCCTTTGGTCCAGACATAAAGAACATTGACTAATCTTATGTTTGTTTACTGAAACTGCGGCTAGACTGGGAGGATACCAACTCTCACTTAGGAGCTCCCACGTTCCCCTCACCTGAGGGCTAACATCTACACTTCAGCACCCAAACAATAGGACTGAATTGAAGATTTTAGTCTGTCACTCTAAAATCTCCAATTCTACGCTCGATAATATTATTTCCCTATTTATTTGCACCCAATTTCCAAGGGCTTTGACCTCCCTGAATCTTGGATGTAATCTTCACTTTAGTTGTAAAACTCAACATATTTTAACAAGTCAATTGACCAGATTGAAAGTAAATTAAGATCGAAGTGAAAAGATCATCACAATTTCATAAACATTTTCATGGCTTCACCAATTCAAATCACCATTTCAAAAAGCTCGAGACAAGGAGAAAGACAGAGAAAACTACTCATAACTCATGAGGAAAACACAACAAAACTCAGAATTCATATATAAAATCAAAGTCATACAAACTACTATAAGTAAATAACTTATCTCTAATTTCTCCCCAAGAACACTCCTCGAAGTTCCTCTAAATCTCTTCCTTTCTTTACAGCACACAAAATTCATTTTCGAAGTAGCAAGGAGGAAGAAATCTCTCACTTTTCCTCCACTCTTACAATCTCTCGAAGAAATCCTCACAATATTGGAACTCTAGTAAATACACTAATGGAACCTCTCTAACATCCAGAACCTCTAGCCTCTCCTGGCTCCCTTCGACTCTCTTATTTTCGACCAAAATCTTCCCTTTAATGATGTGGATCATTTTTCCCAAGAGTTACTTAAGCACCTCTCCAAAATCCGGTCTTATCCATTGTACAAGTACACATAACAATCAATCCCGCCATCAGCGGCCTCGATGGCGCCGTCGGCGGTCTTTTGAAGAATTTGTCCTGTAGCCTCAGGAAAAGCTCACCGTCGGCGGCGTCGATGGCGCCGTCGGCGCCCTAGTTCAAATCTCCACATTTTGGTCATTTTCGCTCCAAATTAGCTCCTTTTTGTATCTTTTTGCTCAATTGACCCTAATTCATCATTCCTACAACAAAATATCAAAAAAAATCTTCTTTAAAGTGCAATATCATTAAAAACAGTATAAAATATGTATGAAAATCTCAACATATTTTCCTTTGGTTACCTAACAGTTTTGGTTTTCATGCAGAGTGACATTGTTGTTTAGCATGCAAGTTTTGTAAGCATAAAAAGTACAGTATGAAAGTACAAGAAAGACGACAATGCAAATTATAAAAAACGTACCTAGCGAGTCTTCTTGTTCCACCACCTGAAACTTAAAATACACGTGAGAGCACTTTGCTTTGAGAAGGGAAGCTTCAATCAGAGGTGCTCGACATGTTCATGGAGGTCCAAGGAAGCTAGGGATTGAGCCTCTGGTCGTGGTGAAAGGTCTAGACCCAAATTTGACCAAGGTCGGATTTGGTGTTGGTCTTAAGCTATCTTAGAGGCTCTGTATGAGGGGGATTTGATAGGGATTTGTCTTAGTTCATTATGGTGATGGTGTGGGTGATTTTAATTTGGATTTGGTGCACTGTGGAGGTGTGGTGGAGAATGTTCTATCTCCGGCAAAGATTTGAGCTCCAAAATTGAACTCCGACAAAGGGAATTATGGCAATGGAGTAGTTGGATTGCACTGTGGATGTCTCAAGGAAGCTCAAGGAGTGATTTCAGAGGGTATCCTTAAAAAAATTTTAGCACACCTCCCATGGCTATGGAGGTGGAGGTTTTATAAAAATGGCTTAAGGTGGCTCTCTGGGTCAATGTATGGGGGCAAAGTGCTGCCTATGTGGAGTGCAAAAAGGCTCTAAACTTCAAATGAGATGAGGCAGCCTCTAGGTTTGAATTGGGTTTGATTTTTTGAGGGTGGCTCACGGTTTTGGCTCCTCTGGCTACTAGTCCGGTCGCCAAGGCTAGGAGAGGTGGTCAGGAGGTCAGGTGAGCCAAGGGAATCTGTCACAACAATTTATTTGGGCAGGTGTTTAGTTTTGGCAAAAATCCCTTAGGATTAAACAATTTTGGAAATAGATCCCTTGATTTGGGGATCCTTTGGTCCATGACTCATTTGGGTAGTTCCATGGGTTTTGGCCTGATCAATAAGGTCCAAAATTTGGCTATGGTGGCTTTACCTTGACCAATTTGGCTAGATTGGGTCAACTTTTGGTGAAGGGGTCCATGTAGGTCAATTTGGCTTAAAGTGGGTTTGGGTTAGGCTAGCCATGACTTTGAGCCCAATTTATTGATCAACATTATATAGATGATTGTAATGAAGACTTTTGGTGAAGGATTGAAGTAATTTTGAGTTAAATTGGAAACTCAATTTTGAAGGATTTTTAGATTTTGGTCAATTTGGACATGTTGGACTAGACTTAGGCTTAATTTAAGCTAGGCTTGGAATTTGGCTTAATTAAATGGTCCACATGATTAAGGGAGATTTTATGAAGATTTTTCATAAAGGAATGGAGTGGAAATTTTTGGGCTAAGGCAATCAATTTGGTGTAATTTGGAAACATAGCCATTTGGGGAAAATTTTGGGATTTTTGGACTTAAGTTAAAATTAAATGAAATTGAGGTTTCACCAAGGCCAACTGAAAGTCAAGTTTGATGTGTAGGAGTGTTATTAAGAGTTTTCAATATAAATTATGGCAAATTGAGTAGGTTATAGGTTCAATTTGGTGACATTAAGTCATATGACCAAACTTGGGGGTTTGAATTAGATCAAAACTGGGCTCAAAGCATGGGCCAATTGAGCTTGTATTTGGTTTATATTGGTCATATAGAAGGTCAATTTGAATTTAGATTTGAAATTGGGGGATATTAGGACCAAATTGATGGACATTTGAGGTGAATTTGAGGAAATTGAGCCTTTAAAGACAATTTGAGAGTTTTGGTCAAAATAGTCAAATTGGTCAAATTAGATAATGTGGTAGTTTAGAAAAATGAAATTGGGAATATTTGGAAGGTTTTGGGAATTTTTGAGATTTTTTTGGAATTTGTGAAATTTTGGGCTAAGGATGAGCATTTTGGTAATTTGTCAATTTTTTGGTGATTTTGGGTAATTTGGATGTTTTCAAAAGGTTTGAAATGATTTTTGACTAAATTTGGGTATTTTGGGCAAATTTAAAAATTTTAGCCAAATTTAGGGTTTCATGGTACTTATGTAATTTGGGGGAGTTTAGGGGCAAAATGGCCAAGTTGGGTATTTTTGGTAGAATTGGGATGTCAACCACCTTAAATGAGCTATGGACCAATGGAAACCTCATTTGGGTCCTCTATGTACTGGTTTTAGCTAAACCCTATCTTAGGGCCAGTGGATTTAAGGGACCATCTACATGAGTCTCCCAAAGAATTAAGTGATCAAAATCAAGAAACTTTGGGTTTATATTTGTGAGTGATTGTGAGTGAGGTGAGTATCTTAACTCTAGACCAACACCCAGGGTCAACCCTAAGATCAAACAGTCCTTTGGGAATTCTCCTTGGGCTCCCCCATAATGACCTCACCTATTAAGTGCTAGAGGTTAAGACCACTGTGTTGAACTTCAAGTTGAGTAAAGAGTAGTTTGGAATTTCTAATGGTGACGGTTCCTTTTCTAATTTTCTAGGAATAATCAACAGGAAAGTTCTATGGTTAGACCCTAGGCTACTGAAAAGGAAAAACTAGACCTCAACCACAAGTGAGGTCAACACTAAGCCTAAAATCCCTAAAAAATGGGCATCCACCACACTTATTTAGGATGGATGGGACAAGTTAATCTGCATCCTGCTCTAAGTGTGTAACCAAAAAGTCATGGTAAGAGAGGTATGGTTAATTCAAAAAAAAATATATTTATTGAGTTAAAAAATATACATCTTTTTAAAAATATTCGAAATGTTTAAAAAATATTTTTGAGTGTGTTAATCATGACTATATATAAGAAATGCCTATTACATACATATCACCCGATTAGTATGTATTTATAATTCTAACACCAAAACTTTATTTTTAATCTTTATACCACTCAAGTATTTCATATCACATAAAAGAACTAGCATTATTTTAATTTTCAAAAGGTTAAATACATATTTTCATGCATATATAAGGTGACTTCGATCTAAAAGGTAAAGTTTAGGTTTTAGATATTTAAATACATATAAATTAATTGGTATTTATGTAAATCTTTTAAGAAAATAAACTATCATGAGTTTATCATGATCAAAACAAAATTTTGTTTGTGTTTGACTTATTTAGTATTGATACGTCATCAACAAATTTCAACCATCTAAAACGAATTTGGAGGTATGAATCTAATTTCGAGGTAATTTTTTGAGCAAAAAATGTTAAAACTTCAATTAAAAGTCATTAAGAACCATGATTGCAACAAACTTATAGGCAAATTGGCCGTCCCAATGACACAGATCTAACCATACCAAAAATGACTCAATCTAATTATAATCAAGTTGTTAAACAACTTTTGAAAGCATTCCAAGCATAATTGGATGGTCAAACGAATTTCAAATATAATATACTTATAGTCAAATCGAGCTTCTCGACAAGAAAAATTAAACAATTATATGATTACTCAATTATGAGACCATTAAAGTACTAAAATGTCCATCGAACACCATCTAATTAATGTGATCTCTCTAGGCGTTCAATCAAGAGTGTTCAAGATTTCTTCTTTATTTGCAACCTGACTTCTATCAATAAAGTTATGCCCTCTCACGAGAAGAGGAGCTAGACCTTGGGAAAGATGAAAACCAGAGCATGAAAAAGAGGGAGTTGAAGCCCAAAATCTTGCACAATAGATCCACTCAACTTTAGCTGTCGTTAGCGCCTTTGGCCTCCGGTAACTTTGGTCACTACAACCACTTTCAACCACTGCTGCCCACTGCCGACCTCTTGCACTTGCAGTTGCAAACCACCTCTGACCATCTTGTAGTTACAGTTGAAAACCAAAAAGCTCTAGTTTTTTTGCAGTTGTAGGCCAACACCGCCCATCCAACTTTAGATGCAGCTGACCATCACTTTCGTCACCAACAAACTTTGGTCGCCACCTCGGCACCTCCACCAGCCGCCACGTCTAACCAACTCTGGTCATCGCAACTCACTAACCAACTGACCGCTACCTCTGATAACTCTGTCGACCACTGTCGACGATCATCAGTTACCACATGTTCCTTGAAATAGGGTCTATTGTGAAGTCACAATGTGCACTACGAAACATCGATGTACATTAAATAGTAGCAACGCTCCCCACTTAGAATGAAATGACATATTTCAAAGATGAAGTAACAATGTATCCCAAAAGATAATGACTTCCCTCAAACTCTTAAATCTCTCTCTGTGCGGCTCTTGACTTCGGCCCTTATGACTTACAATCATAATTACAACTCACCACTACAACCTATATAACCAACTATAACCTACGTGGTCACAGTTCGCAACTCCTGACTTTGGCCAGAGCTTCCAACATACGTCATCACAACTCACCAATACAACCAACATGGCCCATTGCTTGTGCATATCTTAAATCTGGACCCTGTGACCTACGGACGTCTTCACAGCTCATTGCAACTATCTACGTGATTGATTATGGCCTATAAGGTTCATAGCTCATGCAGCTTTGGACTCTAGCCCCGTGACATATGAATGTCATCACAGCTCACCACTATGACCTACATGGTGCATCACTTGTTCAAATCTTGACTCTAGCCTTCGTGGCTTAAAGGCGTTTTCACAACTCACTAATACAACCTATGTGACGAACTACGACCTACATGATTCATAGATTGTGCGACTCATGACTCCGACCCCTTCGACCTACTTGCACCACTGTTGCTTCATACAACCTACTTGGCTCACTGCTCGTGCAGCTCTGTAGTTTGGCCGCTGCAGCCTACAAACATTATCACAACCCACCATTTATGGGCCATGTGAACAATTATGACATATGCAGTCCACCATTCATGTAGCTTCCAACTTCAACTTTTGAAACCAGTGAACATAATCACAACTCACCACTATGTCATGAGTGAACAACTACAACTTACGTGGTTCACAACTCGTGTAACTCCTAGCTTAGGCCCCTGTGACCTAGGAACGTCGTCACAACTCCCACTATGACTTATGTAACTAACTACGATCTATGTGGTTCACAACTTGTGTAGCTCCCGGCGCCCTGCCCTACAACATACAAACGTCGTCACAACTCATAACTATAGCACATGTGACCAACTGAGTCCTACGCGGGGTCACAACTCTTGCAGCTTTCAAATATGATCTCTATGGTCAAACGATGCTCCTAAAGCAACCATCTGTGATCTACACGATCAACTACCGCCATGTAGCCTATACGAGAAGCTGACACTACATCTACTATTTACAATATTCATGTTGGGCTACTGCCTTTGTAGCAATCAATTGTGGCTTTACAACCATTTCTTCTAAACAAGATTCATTACATGCAGACTACGATTATCATCAATAAAACACCGTTGTACTTTTACAATGACTGTCTTTGTAACTATATTTTCTCTAATTTAGAAGAAGAGTGGATCTTTGTACTCATCATTCATAGTGAATTTTTTTTAATTGGGTTAGACCACGTGATTTTTCCCCTTCCACAGTTTTCTACGTAAAAATCATTTCTCAATCTACTCTTTCCTCCTTAACTAAGTGTGTACAAAGTTTTCGAACAACACTAAAATGCTAAGTTTATGACTAAACCGCTATAGATCTATCAACATGCATCAAATATGAACAAAAATTTTAGCTTCTATGAAAGATTAAGCTCTCATTCAATTTTTTAGTTTGTTAATACAAACAATACAAGTATACATCAAATATGAAATTTCAAAAAGTTAATCATGCCAAATGAACATATATGTGAAAGCTCGGCTAAGCTCGAACTGAACATGAACAAATCACAATTCGACCAAGCAAGTTTAATCCATTATATACATGGCTCATCTTGGCTCACTTACAACCCTACATATGCTATTATCATGTATTTACCATACAAAATGGTTGAGTAATAAAAAAAATATAATAATTTCATATAAAATAAAAGATTGATAAATAGCAAATAACCTCTGATTTTGAGCTCGTTATGAGATTGTAAAATTTCAATTTTTTTGTTTTTGAAATTTAACAAGTTCAATTTAATAAGTTTATCGAAGTTTCAATTTTTAAGATCAAGGAACTAAAAATGCCAAATTTAGAAAATCGGTTTAGACAAAGCAGATCTACGCCTTTGATCAAAGTAACCAACCAACGGCAGAGCGTGCTCCTCACATTCCGCGATGCATATATGACGACCCCGAGTAAAAACCCTAGCCAACCATTTTCTCTAGCGTTTGCCTCCATTGCTACTCCGAAACCCTAATTCTAATTCACATACCCTTCCATTACCGATGGATCGCGGCGGTGATCGTGGCGGATTCGGCCGTGGGTTTGGCCGTGGTGATCGAGGCGGTCGTGGAGGTCGTGGTGATCGCGGCGGTGGCCGTCGAGGTGGCCGTCGTGGTGGCGGTCGCCGTGAGGATGAGCAGAAGTGGGTTCCGGTTACCAAGTTAGGCCGCCTTGTGAAGGAAGGAAAGATTGTAAGTCTTGAGCAGATCTACCTCCACTCGCTTCCAGTCAAAGAACACCAGATCGTGGAGACGATCCTCGGTCCCCATCTCAAGGACGAGGTCATGAAGATTATGCCAATCCAAAAGCAGACCCGAGTCGGGCAACGTACTCGCTTCAAGGCCTTTGTGGTTGTCGGAGATGGAAACGGCCATGTTGGTCTAGGTGTCAAGTGCTCCAAAGAAGTAGCCACAGCTATCCGCGGTGCCATTATTCTTGCGAAACTTTCAGTGGTACCAGTGAGGAGGGGATACTGGGGGAACAAGATTGGGAAGCCGCATACTGTGCCGTGCAAGGTCACAGGAAAGTGCGGATCTGTCACGGTGCGTATGGTGCCTGCTCCTCGAGGTGCTGGTATTGTGGCCGCTAGAGTTCCGAAGAAGGTGCTCCAGTTTGCTGGCATCGAGGATGTCTTCACGTCTTCCCGAGGATCCACAAAGACCCTGGGAAATTTTGTCAAGGTGCGTTCCATACCTACTAAAAGTGAGATTTTATGTGTTATATAAATGAATGGTTGGTCAGCTTATTATTATTATTGTTATTATATTGATGCTGTTGCTAGATTGGAATTGTTTTCACTTTTTGAGAGCCAAGGTATGAACTCATATATGCTATAATCAATTGGTGTCATTTCATTTTTGGGATGTAATTGGGACACCTATGCTAAAGATTTCTTTTACTTGTAATATGAGGTTTATTTATTGTATAATGTTGTTAAAGATGATTTTACTGCTGGCTTTGGAGCTTGAACGAGGTTAAGTTACGATACCTCCGCACCCCTAGGCGGGCATTTAGTATAACTTGGTTGTAGGGTGCCCATAGTGAGACATGTTATTTACCTTTATTTCAGGGTGGGTGCTAAATCTCTAAATGCTAAGGGCTATAAGGTTACGGCTACTATTGCCTCTTTGGTTGTAAGTAGGATTTAGTTTAAATAGGATTTAATAAATCCTGTAAATACGGATTTATCAAATTTTAAAGTGGCTAAATCGTGAAAATTGTTTGGTATGTTAGTGAGTAAATCCTGAAAAATATCGAAAAATTGTTTGATAGTTATAGAAGAATTTAACAAGATTTATGAGAGTAAACATAAAAAAAAAATTAAATAAGATAAGAGGCCATCTCAAACTGCATAAAAAGAACATTTACATTAATTACTAATTAATTATACAACAACAACAACACCAAGCCTCTATCCCACTATGTGGGTAGGCTAATTAATAATTTGTTATATAAATTAATAATTAATAACTTTTAATTACTTGTCAAAGAATAATTTAACATTGACTAATAATTAACCAATTATATAAATTAAGAACATAAATTCTATTGAATAATTAAAATTTTTTGAATTATCTTTATTCATTACTTAACTATTAAGTAATTACATTTAAAATCATTTAATTATAATTAATTTAATTATATATAAATTAATTATTAATTATTAATCAATTAAATTAATTCAGTATTTATTAATTTCCCTCTCAGCCTGAAACCCTACCTTCTCTCCCGGTTTCTCCCAAACTCCCTATCTCAGCCCAAACCCTCGCTCATCTCCCTCCCTCTCACAGTTTCGCTTAAAACCATTGCCTTTGTGAACAAACCTTCACTATACAGTCGCCATTATAAATATTTGCGAAGGCAATGACAGGATTGCGGCTTACATGGACCAACTAACTCCCATCTTTCTCATCCTTCTGCTCAGCTCCTACCAGAAACCAGTGAGAAAGGTAAGCCTGTTCGCGCCATTCTTCGTCCTCGCTCGTCCCAGATTTACTAAATCCGCTGATTCATGGGATTTACTAAATCCCGTATTTACGGTGAATCAGCGTCATTGTAGGATTTGCCAAATCTCAGGATATAAGGAGATGCCTTTTGCTGTTAGGTAGGATTTAGTCTAAATCCTGCATAAGTCCTGCTTAAAATCGGCTACCAACAGCCTCTAATCCTAGTCGAAATCTGGTTTGAGTAAATTTGGGATTTAAGGCAAAACTGAGAAAAACTTGATTTACTAAATCCTTTGAAATTCTAATTTTTCTATCTGGCAAGATTTGAATTAAATCATGTTTATCTCTATTACAGGATAGTTCCTAAGGGTGAATAATTTTCACAGATGATGATCAAATTTATACATAATCATGTGTAAGGATTATTATTTCTCGGAGAAACAATCAAAAAGCTCATGTTTCATGTATACCGGTAACTTTAGATGCTTTATTTGTCACAAGAAACTCACCTCTTGTTATTTTTCTTCGTCCGTTCACATTCTTATTGTCCATATTCTTAGATTTTACTTAATCTTTATTTGGGTGTTTTTTCTTCAGTGATATCATCAAGTTGCATGCATTTGTTCCGTAGGATCACTTGTCAAAATTGCATTAGTTGGATTTTTTACATGGACCTTGTTCGCCTTTTTATAGTTACATTAACTTCACTATAGGTTATGATGCTCACAGTTCTTGAAACAGAATTTGATGCTAGCAATTGAAAACAAAAACATGGAAAGAGAAGACGGATAGGAAAGTAGAATCAGTTTACTTTGAAATAAAAATGAATTGGATTGTGCTCAAAACTAGGGTGAGGGTGTATTTTTAGAAATACTACATGAGAATAATGCAAACAGCCCCCACATATAGATAACAACGTATGAAATTTAAAAAACTAATACAGGCGTTGATTTAATTTGCGTGCAAGAACTTAAAGTTCTAGTATATTAACTCATGAAGTTCATTGATGATTGAGATGGTATAATTGGTTGTGAATATTAGGGTATTTCCAGTGTATATGCTGCAAACTTAAATCATTTAGTTGTATTTATTTCAAATAATCTATTTCGGTGGAATTTCAAAATTTATCTTCTGACACTGCATAATTTCATGCGATTATATATATTTTTTTGCTCTTTACAATACTTTCTCAAAATTAAATTAATAGTTAGTAAATATGACTGGCACCTATGTAAGTTGTGACAAATGTGTCTCTTTGAGTGTATGCAATGCTTGATGTTTGCCTAATATTTTTAATAATATTGTTGCAAATTATTGACGATTTAATATATTACAATGTTTAAAATTGTGCAATTGGGTCATGCGACAAAGTGTAAGCCTCACACTTAAAATATTGCGTAACTTAACATGGCTTTTCTAAACTCAAAAGTGTAAAGTTAGATGTAATATACTAAAATCTTGGCATATTAAAATATTAAAAAAAGTAGCATATCTACATGCTAACAAAGTAAGAAAAAACAATTTGCGCAAAGAAGTGACATACAACGGAACATCAAATCACGAAGCAAAACTATGCATGCCTTGCCTATAGTGAGGTATGGCGCACCTTTATGTGAGGCGCATGCCTTACGTATAACGAGGCGTAAGTCTTATTGTAGTTTTTTGGGGGAAAAGCATTGATGCGCCCGTGGAGTTATGCCTCAATTACCTCGTTTTAGGCTTGGGCATTTTTGAATTTTTCTTGTTATATGTTTTATAAGTATTAATTTTGATGTATATTCTGATTGTAAAATTACTATTAATGTGAATTCTCCTTACTTGTGTTTGTTTCTTTTACTTATCAAGAATTGTTGTTTCTAGTCCCTTCATGTCTGCCATGCTCACAGATTACATATTTCAGTATAATTTAACATTTCAGAGTTTTGTATGGAGTTTGAGTAGTACTGAATGCTGTTACTTTACTCGCTAGATTGTTAGTCTTTCCATAGATTGTTAAAGATGTTTTTTGTGTAATTATCAAATGTCCGTGGAGGTGTTTTAACTTTTTTTAAATTCACCATTGAATTCTCGTCTTGTGGTGGTATTAAACTTTTTTGTGATGTTTTGTGTTACACTGTGTTGACCCAATTATGAGGTCTTTATTTCCCTCTTGTCAGAGCCTAAAATCTAGCCCTAGGGTTTTCTGTTTGACTCTCTTAGAGGACTAGACTGAGACCCACAATATTTAGAAATTTAAGCCATTTCTTCGCTCTTTGAAGTTTCATATGGATGATTTTAAATCCTCAGCATCCAGTTGAGTCGATTAAAAGCCAAAATGTTGATGCTCAAATTGAGTTCCTATTGGATTTAAAAGAGATAGGTAAACCTCACGATGTGTGACGTTTTAACTTGTCGCCGCGAACGGTCTACTTGACTTTAGTCGTCGCTCATGCGAGGACCAATCAATGATATACTCGTTAAATGGCTTCGATTGGACTGAAATAACTTTATTTTTCGTGGCGTGGTTGAATTGGAGTTTAATTGGCGCGATCGTCAGCAAACTTGTCTGGACGACCCCGGATGACGAAACAGACCTCACCGGCGCGTCCTGGACGTCAATTTTAGCCGGGAAGGACGCCTATTTTGATAGGGTTTCAAATTGATGCAAATTGTGCGTAAATCGGCAAATCCTATCGAAATAATATTTGAAGAATAAAAAAAACTTATATTGCCACCCCCCCTCCCCGCCAATCCAAAACCCTAGGGGGCCGAAAAATATCCCACGAACAAGACTCCCTTCCCTTCTATTCGCACCCAGCCGAGATCCTCTTCCCCCCCCGATTCACATGTCTCCTATTCCACGACAACCCTAATTGAACCTCATGAGAGAGTGTGGCTGTCGACCACTCACCGTAACTGATTTTCCCGCCCATTTTTAATTGACGATAAGGCGTCTTCTCCCTTTCTTCGGTTATAATACCCCATTTGGGGAGAGCTCTGAGGCTGGCGATTTTACTTTTGCAATTTGGAAATTTCATTTGTCTTTGAAGCTTTTACACTTTCTGAAAGTAAGTATTTCCTCTTTTCTCTCTTTCATCCATCTTTTTATGATTCATTTCATATAATTATGCTTTTGGCCTTTGAGAATTAAAGATGGAGGTTCTCCGTTATGAATCAGATAGTTTAACAATTCTTTACGATTTCAAATCATCGGGTCATACATTTTAGTTTGATTATTCTTTTCATGAATAGAAAATGATTACATATATAGCATACACAACCTATTTTTCCTTGTCTACATGTCTATTTTATGGTGAAAATTGATCATTATATTCTTCATGAGAGTTGGATTATTGTAAGTAAGAATTCACTGTTATATCTTCCTTGATTAGGGGTCAGTGATGTATGAGTTAAATTTTATGGGGTGAATTTGTTGATTCACCTAACTTTCTCTGGTATTCTTTCAATCGGTTTAAATCATATGAGGATTTTATGCTTGTTCTGACCAGTATGGATTGCGAATGCATCTTCTTGGCTATTAGTGAATGGATCCATGAGATATGTTTCTTTTAAGGAGCCAATATTTTATCTCATATTATTCGTGGTTTTTTTTTTTGTTTTTTTTGAGAACTTGGTAATTTTGGAAATGAATACAAGGTTGTTGGATCAATTACTGTAGAAACACTTATAGCTAAGAAGTATATGCCTGTGTTCATTTGAGAAAGACTGAATTCAATTCTTTATAGCCTCTTAAGAACTATGTTTTCATGAGAAGATACATGCA
>NEWO01000003.1:2758218-2769785 GCA_003013225.1 Phalaenopsis aphrodite | reverse complement strand
TTCTTAACCTGCAAGTTAATACTCCAATGACACACAATATTAGATCTGCACACTTTCCAAAGAATTATAGAATCCATTTCCAAAATAATATTATTCCATCTCATCTTTCTCGCAAGCGTCAAGGAAAAAACGATAGCATCAGTCTCAGCCACAATCGAAGAATAAACCCAAGAACTGTAGCATAAGATGAGAGAAAAAAGATAGAGTGAGAGAGAGCTTCTAGGAGTCATCTCGGTCCCAAATTTAAACAAATAAACTTTACATTTACTACTTTATTTACTTATATGGGGCTAAATTTATTATTAAAGTACACTTATACTACTGATCATTTTTTTCCGGTCAACTTTTGATCTGTTGGTCTTAGGTTGGTTAACTCTCAATTAATTAGTCTCTAGAAAATTATTTATTATCAGTCGACCTCTAATCATACAGTGTCTCAGTCTATCATAATTTCAGATATCTCTACATTGCTTGAGATTCATATTTTTAACCTGTGCTGTTGAATTTCTTTAGAATATTTTTATTGTTCAGATGGTTACGTCCTTCGAGGTGAATTATTTTATTTCAGTCTTCTCAAAAGGTCTATAGTAATTGAGCAGAAATTAAATCATCGATACATGCCATGCCAGCCGACATACATTATAAGTAGGACCACAGAAAAGTGACACTAAGTGTTGCATTTTTTGTAATCCTCAGAAGTCAAATGTGCGTGTTACACGATTTCATATTTAATATCATAGCTCCAGTGACAGAAAATCCGACCCTCATCTTATATATACACACACACGCAATATATGCAACAGCCATATTTCAACATTCATTCTGATTGGTTTCTGCCCCCGCCCCTGCTCCCCTAATTTGCTTTCTGTTCATGATGGCTACACGCACTTCAAGCGAAATTGTTGCTCGGGGTTCTGCTAACTACCAACCGAGTTCATGGGATTATAGCTCACTGCAGAAGCTGCCAAACACTACCAAGGCACGTCTTTTACCTCTCTTATTAATTAGCTCTTACGCTGTTTTTCTGCTGCACCTGCTGTTCATTCATGCTTCAAAATTAACATTAATATTGCAGGAGGAAGTAAACGAACAATTGGTGGAGGAATTGATGAAAGAAGTGCGGCGGGGGATGAACGGCGGGATCGAGCCCAAGCGGCAGCTGGAGCTAATCGAGGCGGTTGATCGGCTTGGGCTGGCCTCACTCTTCCACGAAGAAATATGTCGAGTCTTAAGTGTGTTATCTGGTAATAACTGCGAGGTGGTGATTCCGTGTGGCCTTCGAACAACGGCAATTTGCTTTCGGCTACTCCGACGCTTTGGATTTCAAGTATCCGAAGGTCCGCTTTCAACTGATTAATCAATATCTGGAGTTTCAAAAGAAACCCTCTGTGTCTCCTTGCTACATAAAATGAAAAATCAGAAAAATCAGTCAATTAGTCCTATACTTAATGCAATAACATGATTTAATTTGGTCACGATTTATCCAACGTGAACAGTACTTTCTTAAGTACCTCAATTCACTGAAACAATTAACTTAAGTATCGTCTCTCATTGCCTTATTATATAGTATAAGAGTGTAATATCTTAAATATATGAATGAATGGATTCAGGGATTTTTTATGATTTCATGGATGGTGATCATAAGACATTCATGCCAAGGCCGTGTGATGATGCTGATGAGCTGCTGAGCTTATACAATGCTTCTGATATGGCTTTTCACGACGAGACAAAAATGGATGCAGCGAGATCATTTGCAGTGAAGCACCTGAAGGTAATTTCAACAGTTGGCCGTATCAAAAGATCTGTGAAACATGCTCTCGATCTTCCCCTACAACGAAGGATGCCATGGATGGAAGCTCGTGTGTATATAGACATGTATGAAGATGAAGATGGAATGAGCCCTGCTTTGCTGCAGCTCGCAAAGATCCATTTCAACGAGGTCCAAAGCATTCATCAACAGGAATTAAAACAAGTTGTGAAGTACGAAATTTATCAGTATTATTATTATTTTAATGCAAAATTATTAAAATAGCAGCAAAAAATATTTTTTAATGAACAAAACTAACCAAAAAAGAATTTAAGAACATATCAAATCACTACTTTGAAAGAGAGAGAGAGAGGGTCCCGCCCCCTCTCTCCTACACGCCGCACCTAATAATTTTTGGTGCCACATGCCCTTATTCAATTCTCATGTCTAACATCTTCTATTTTTTTACATTTATTCTCTTGAATCTTTAGTATCGATTTAAAAATATCACAATTTTAACTTTGTAAAGTATAATCTAAATTTTCATGCATGAATAAGACATATGTATATAAAAACTGAAGCTTACATGTTAGATAGGTATATACAAAAGAATTTAATGATATATGTATGTAAAAGTTGAAGTTTAGATGTTAGATATGTAAATACAACTTTTTTTTTTCACTTTAAATTGATCATCATTCATGTTATTTTTTCATGAAATTAATAGCTGGTGGGGAAGATTGGATCTGGGAAAAACTTTAAGCTTCTCGAGAAATAGGCTTTTAGAATGTTTCTTCTATGTTGTCGGAATAGTCAATGATCCTGATTATGGATTTTGCCGAGAAAAACTTACTCAAGTTGGCTTGCTGATTGCATATATTGATGATGTTTATGATATATATGGTTCCCTTGAAGAACTGGAGCTCTTCACCCAAATTATTGATCGGTTTGTTTCTTTATCTCTCTCTCTTACCTTATCACTTTTTATCTTTTCATTATATATATATATATATATATATATAATTCTCATATATGTGATTTTTTCTTATGAATTATTTAGATGGGATATGAAAGATATGATAGAACTTCCAGATTATATGAAGATTTGTTTTTCTACTCTCAACGACATTATTAATGAAGTAACAAGTGAACTTTCGATGGATGATAGATTGGAGGCCATGACATATCTTAAGAGAGTGGTATTTTAATTTTTTTTTTCCTCATGCATACACTTTCTATATAATTTAAACCATAGAGAATAAATAAAAAATTTCATGCATACCATATAATTCTTATTTATTTGGGGCATTTACATACATATATACTACCCAATTCCTATGTATTTATATGCCCAACACCTAAACTTTATTTTTTTGCATTTATACCAACCAAATAATTTATATCACATCAAAAATATATATTAACAGCTTAGCTTTTAAAATCTGAAAAACAAGATGACATGCACGTGAAATGTTTGTAAATCTTCCTATTTATTTACATAATAACACCCAAAATTTGATGTTTATGCTTATAATATCCTGATGTCATAAACATATGCAGTGGGCAGATTTATTCAAGACATTTCTAGTGGAAGCAAAATGGCGTAAGGATAGATACATTCCAACGCTAAAAGAGTATCTGTCAATTGCTACTATTTCAATATCAGGCCATGTCATACTTCTTCATACCTATGTCTTGTTAAAATGTAAAATAACAAAGGAGACTCTACAACAGCTTCAAGACTTCCCAAATATCATTCGATTTCCTTCCTTAATCTTCCGCCTCTCCAATGATTTAGCAACCTCATCTGTAAGCATGCATGCAACCAAATTATGCATTTATTATATAAATATTAATATATTGCTTTTGGCATTTTTTAATGATATGAATATTAAATTTACAGGAAGAACGAGAGAGAGGTAAAACAGCGATAGCGGTTCAGTGCTACATGAATGAAAAAGGGGCTTCTGAGGAAGAAGCTCGTTTGTATATATCAGTATTGATAAGTGACGCGTGGAAGGAGTTAAACAGAGAATATTCTGCTTGTTCTTATTATTGTCAGTTTCCTCAAGAATTCATTGATGCTTCTATAAATCTTGCAAGAATGGCGAGCTTCATGTACCAACATGGAGATGGATTTAGCTCTCCGGGACATCAGATTAAGGCTTCCATAATTTCTTTACTCCTCAATAGCACTTCTACTAATTTGAGGGAGAGGGATTAGTAGCTTAGATGCAATCATTTCATTAGCACAAATGCAAATGTTAATCATGTTATTATCTCAGATAGTAACAATGTTTTCAAGTATTTAGGATGTGCCCAAATGTTGTTGTTGAAAGATCTCAAAAATATTAATAATTATATTCCATATTTGTTATTACTCTATATTTAGAGGGTTATAAATTATATGAGGGATATTGGAAATTTCTATTTATGTCTCTCCTTAATTAGAGAGATTAGCTGTCTCATATATTTTGTTGTTATTCGTTTCCTTTTTTAATTTTATTCTGTTTTTATTGCTTTCCTTACTAGTAAGTCATGTAGGGAGTATTTATACTCCTCTTTGCATCAATAAAATTAAGCATTCCAAAATATTCCACTTTGTTTCGTATTATTTTAAATTACAATATGATATCAGAGCAAAATTTTTTGCCCTAATCATCGTCGTTGAAGAACCGTGAAAACTCCCTTCCCGCCGGCTTTCTTGTGGGAAGGGAGGAAGGCTTTCTCACCCCCTGATCGTATTCTTTCGCCACTTTATGAATATCTTCCGTTAACAGCTGGAACCCAATCTCCTCGTCTTTCGTTAATAGCAACGCGACTACTTCTTCTTGCAAGTTTTCTTTTATGCTCTGTTCACTTCACCGAAGCCTCGATCATCTTTCCTCGCAAATCGTACCGGTCTTCCAAGTTCAAACCGGAGAAAGACACAGAACCCTCAGGAGCTTAGATTGATCTACAATTGTCATCTCGGCTATCAGCCGTTGGCTCGTGAATCCACGAGAGAACCCTCTGGCTGCGGTGCACCAAAGGGTCATCTCCAGGAGCCTCAGGAATTATGGTTTACGGTATGATGATCTGTACGATCCGTACTACGATCTCGATATCAAGGAAGCCCTAAGCTGTCTCCCGTGCGAGGTTGTTGAAGCTAGGAATCAGCCCCTGAAGCGCGCCTTGGATCTTTCCATGAAGCACGAGTACTTGACGAAGGAGATGCAGAAGCTGAAGACACCATTTAGAAGTTATCTCTGGGATATGTTAGCTCTTGTGAAGAAGGAGAGAGAGGAAAGGGAGGCACTCGGAGCTTTTCCCCTCTACCAACGCACCATTCCGTAATCCTTCTCATCTCTCAAATTCCTCGTAGAATGTGCATTCTCAGTTGAGCCACTTTCCACTTCTATGAATTTGACAAATTCGATTTGTCCTTTTGCCGGACTATTCGCTCTACGGAGCCAATACTCAATGGAGGCAAACTTTTCGGCATCTTCTCATCACAAGCAGCTTGTTGAGCAGGATAATATCGGCGTGGTGAACCCGACGGGCAGTAATTCATCCTCGCCGAGCAAGTGCTCAACGACACGATCGATTGGGCTGAAGAAACGCTCGTCTACGTCCTTAAGGCTCCGCGACGGTGCCAGACGAGGATCGCCGGAAAAGAATGTCAGATCAGACGTCACAGCCGTCGGGAACTCCGATCTAGTCCTCCCGTGATGCGACAACCCATCCTGCGCTAGTCTTCTCTAATCTGTGTTTTTGTGAACAACAATGAAGGAGCGAAGTGGTGGGGATTTGTTGGAGTGTCTACACTAACTTAGATGATCCCACCGATGATTAGATGATCCCACCGATCTCGTCCGTTCGACCTCTCTCTAAATCATGGCGCATATTTGTGATTTCAAATGGCTTTTGCAAAAGGTTATGCTTAAGAACGAATCCAAAGATATCACGTTTTGTATGTGCTATTGAAGAAGGAGGTTTGTCAACTATCGCTGTGAAAAAATGTTTCATCCAGGTTTTTAACGAAAACTGGCGTGGAATCAATTGCTGCTTCCAGCACTAATGCTATGCTTCCAGGTTATTTAGGTCCAAACATGTTCTCTTCTTTATGGTCCAACAAGAGGAAGTCTACACTAACTTTCAGGTTAAGTTGCAAGCTTTGTGTTATTCATGAGATAAAAATACAACAACCGCAAGAGAGTTGTAATAGAGAAGTTTTTTGGATATGAAAAAGACTAAAAGCTTATGGAAGAAGCTTTACTATTATTTATCATCTTAACTTGGCTTGATCCAAACTCAAAAACTCTACCCCTATTTATATTAGTGACACCTCCTAAATTAATGGCTAGGATTGTGCCACCACAATTCCAATCTAATGGTTACAAATAATTCCATACATATCACATAATAATTCCACACCTACCACACCTACCACACATGTCATACAATAATTTCGTACCTACCACATATTATAGAATAAGAAATTAAGCTAAAACCAAATTTATATTTTAACACCCCCTCTTAAACTTGATTTTGTGACTTCAAGCAAATTTTTTATTTTAATAAAGTCTTCACTCTTGAGTGGCTTGGTAAAAATTTCTGCAACTTGATCTTGAAACTTCACGTACTACACTTGTTTCTTCATTCTTTCGATGCATTCTCTGATGTAGTAATAGCCCATATTAATATGCTTGCTTCTATCGTGGAAAACTGGATTCTTTGCTAGCGGGATTGCAGACTTGTTATCGATATAAATTTTGATTGCATTTTCTTGTGGTAAACTTAACTCCTTTATTAGATTTTGAAGCCAAATTGCATGACAAACACATAAGGTTGCAACCACATACTCTGCTTCGCAAGTAGAAAGAATAACAATTGGTTATTTTTTTGACATCCAAGTGAAAGCAGTGTCTCTCATGAAGAACACGAACCCTGTAGTGTTCTTTCTATCATTCATGTCTTCAGCCCAATCACTGTCGCTATATCCTACAAGCTTGAAATTCTTGGATGATGAGTAAAATAAGCCAAAATCAATTGTACATTTGATATAACACATAATTATTTTAGCGGTTTTCAGGTGGGTAACAGTCGGAGTTTCCATGTAGCGTCTGACAAATCCAACATCATAAAGAGTATTTGGTCTTGTGCATGTCAAGTAGCGCAAACTTCCAACCAAACTCTTGAAAAATGTTGGATAAATTATTTTTCCCTCATCAAACTGCGATAGCTTGAGTCTACGTTCTACATGGGTTTTTATAGGCTCACTATTCTCCATTTTAAATTTTTTCAATATCTCCCTTGCATAACCCTCTTGAGAGATGTATATCCCATCTTCCGTTTGCTTGACTTCAATGCTAAGGTAGTATGCCATGAGCTTAATATCTATCATTTCAAACTCCCTTGTCACCGCTTCTTTGAACTTTTCAAACATGCTTAGATTGTTTCCGGTGAAGATCAAGTCATCGACATACAAATAAACAATCAAGACATTTTCATCCTCATTCTTGATGTAAAGAGCATGCTCATAAAGACACTTCATGAAGTCTTTCTCTTGCAGATACTAGTCTATTCTACTATTCCGTGCTCTTAGTGCTTGCTTTAGCCCGTATAGAGCCTTTTTTAGCTTTAGAACATTATTTTCTTGCCCTTTGACTTCATATCCAGGTGGCTGCTTAATGTAGATTTTTTCTTCAAGTATTTCATTCAAGAAGGTAGATTTTACATCCATTTAATGTATTCTCCACTTATTTTGAGCTGCCAAAAAGATGATTAGTCTAATAGTTTCTAATCGAGCAAAAGGGGCAAATACCTCATCGTAGTTGATGCCTGCTCTTTGACTGTAGCCTTTTGCCACCAATCTTGCATTGTATATTTCAGCTTCTACTTTGAAATTTTTCTTCGCTTTGTACACCCACTTCACGTCAATTGTCTTATGTCCTTTAGGAAGTGAAGCTAGCTCCCATGTGTCGTTCTTCTCGATTGCCTTGATTTTTTCATCCATTTCATCTTTCGACTTCTTGCTTTGTATGGCTTCTTAGAATTTCATGGGTTCACAGTCGACAAAAAGACAAGAAAGAGTAAGATTATCTTGATTCATAGTTACCTCATAAAGACCTTCTAATCTTCTGAAGCGTGGTACTCATTCACTTGAATTTTCTCTTGAAGTTCATGACAATGAGTTGCTTTGATTACTTGTAGTCAATGTTGTTTGTGGAGTAGTAGACTCTTCTCTTGCTTGCTCAATCCTTGGTTGCTCTACGTCTTCTTCTTGAAAGTATGGGAAAAAGTTGTAGTCCTCGGCATGTAGTCCCCAGTCTCATTCTCCTCCTTCATCGAATATGACATCTCTGTTGATGGTTGTCTTCACTGTAATTGGATTGTATAACTTGTAGCCTTTCGAGTTATTGTCATAACCAATGAAAATGAACTTCTCGCTCTTGTCATCCAGATTACTTCTTTTCTCATCGAGTATGTGTGCATGAGTTATGCTTCAAAAAACTCATAGACGAGAGATGTCGGGCTTCCTTCCACTCCATGATTCTTATGGTGTCTTTCCCAACACACTTCTTGTTGGTGACCGATTAGCCAAATAAACAGCACATACAACTACTTCTGCCCAAAACTCTTTCGACAATCTCTTGCTTTTTAACATGCTCCTTGTCATATTGAGGATGGTTCTATTCTTTCTTTCTGCTACACCATTTTGTTGGGGGGTCTTGGAACAGTTAGAAGTCGACGTATTCTGTTGGCTTCACAAAATTTTTGAAATACTTTTGAAGTGAATTCTCCATCTCGATCAGATCGCATAACTTTGATCTTGAGACCACTTTCTTTCTCTACATCTGCCTTAAACTTCTTGAATATTCCCAAAACCTATGATTTTTGTTTTAAGAAATATACTCATGTTTTTTTGTGAAAAATCATCTATGAAGAGAAGAAAATAGTTGCTTTTACCGAGTGAGATTGGATTTACTAGACCACAGACATCTGTATGTATGAGCTCAAGAGGCTTTTGGGCTTTGAACTTGACTCCCTTGGAAAGCTTTTCCTAAAGTGTTTTCCGAGTAAACATCCTTCACATAATTGATCAGGGTGGTTGATGCAAGATAATCCTCTCACCATCTCTCTTTGAAAGCAAATCGAGTCCTCCAAAGTTGAGATGCCCAAATCGAATATGCCAGAGCCAAGAAACATCTTTATAATAGGTCTTCAGACATTTGGCAATATTGTTTTAAATGTTGAGTGAGAACATTCTATTTTTAGACATTGACACCTTAGCAATCAAGTTACTAATATTGTCTTTTAAGAAGAGAATATTTTACTTCAAGTGAATATCATATTCTTTCTTCAAGAGTTGCCCTAAACTCAAGATGTTGTTCTTCATATTCGGCACAATGTAAACATTAGAAATAAATAGATGCTTCCCATTTTTCTGACGAATGAGAATGTTACCTTTGCCTTTCACCTCTATCTTGGATTCATCTCCAAAATACACTTTGCTGCTTACTGATTCGTCAAACTCTACAAACATGCTTCATCTTCCACACATATGATTGCTTGCACCGATATCCAGGTACCATGTACTATCATCACCTCTTTCATTGTCCTTATATGCTAGAAGTAGAGTGTCATCTTCTTCTCTTTTTTCTTCTATGTAGTTGACTCTTTCATTAACTTTGTGTTTATGTGCTCTACATTCTTTCACATAATGCCCGAACTTGTTACAATTATAGCACTTAATTTGAGATATATCATACCTCGAGTTTGAGCGCCCTCGACCATGTCCTCCTGTAGATCTTTCTCCATCCTCATAGTTATTGTTGGTACTTCATTCTTGCCTGTTAGCATGACCTCGTCCTTGTCCTCTACCTCTTCCATGTTGGCTTCTAATGTCGTTGAAGCTTTCATCTTTCTGAGTTGATTGGAGATTCGTCTTGAGAAGTTGTTCGACAATTTCCTCATTCATCTTCTTCTTTACTTCATGGGCTTGCAATGAACCCAAAAGTTGCTCTATCGTCATGACTTGCAAGTACTTCGTCTCTTTGATAATGGTTGTGATACTATCAAATTTTGAATCTAACGATAGAAGAATCTTTTCCATGATAGCCACATCTTCTAAATTCTCACCATTTATTTTTAGTTGATTGGAAATGGTAATGACTCTAGAAAAGTAATTGGAGACCAACTCACATTCTTTCATATGCAAAACATCAAATTGGCTTCTTAAAGATTGAAGTTGTACATTTTTAACCTTCTCTTCTCCCTTATACGAAACCTCGAGCTTCATTTATGCTAGTTTGGCCGAAGTAGCACTTGAGATCTTCTCAAAACCATCTTCATCTAAAGCTTGATAGATGAAGAAGATAGCCTTCTTGTCTCTCTTTTGCAAGTCTCTTAAGCTATCCTTTTGTATTGTGGATAAAGCAGACTCATTGCTTCGCTCATCGTAGCCTTTCTCCACAACCTCTCAAACATCATGCGCTCCAAGGAGTGCCTTCATCTTGGTACTCCAATTGTCGTAGATGCTTTCCTTAAACATTAGAACTTGGAAGGAAACCATGCCACCGTTTTCCATTGCTCTATAAAGGAACCTTTAGGCTATGATACAACTTTGTTGGAATAGAGAAGTCTTTTGGATATGACAAAGGCTAAAAGCTTAGAGAAGAAGCTTCACTCTTATTTATCACCTTAACTTGGCTTGATCCAAACTCAAAGACTCTACCCTTATTTATACTAATGACACCTCCTAAATTAATGGCTAGGATTGTGCCACCACAATTCCAATCCAATGGTTACAAATAATTTCATACCTACCACATAATAATTCCACGTCTACAACACCTACCATACCTACCGCACAATAATTTCATACCTACCACATATTCTAGAATAAGCTTCTAGAAATTAAGCTAAAACCAAGTTTATATTTCAACAAAGAGTTTTATCGCCGTCCAATCCAACATCGCCTTCTTGCTGCTTCCGCCGACAACAAATCTAGTTTATCTCAATTGATTTTCTGCCCACATCCTTTTTGGCTAATATGCAGGCCCTCCTCTGGAGCTCCTCCTGTTCTTCTGAGGACCAAACTTCTTCCTGCATGAGCTCCTTTGTTCAAATTCTGTTGCTTGAATCTTCTTAGCAACAAACCTTCCTCCACCAGAAATTATTCCCTGCTGACACTCAAACCTATCCCTTGATGGCTTTTCCAGCCTCTGGAACTCCCTCATGCGGCCTTTCCTGCCGCCAAAACTTCTTGCAACCTTTCCTGTCGCCCTTTCTTGCCTCTAAGAACATCGTGCGGCCTTTCTTGTCGCCAAAACTTCCTGCGGCCTTTCCTGTCGCTAAAACTTTCTGTGGCCTTTCCTGCCGCCAGAACTTCGTGCGGCCTTTCCTACCACTATAACTTCCTGTGGACATATCTGCTGCCAACTGGAGCTTCAGGCTTACTCCTGCAGCCGGTTCTCTCCCCTACAGTCTTTCCCGTCGTCGGACCTCCCTCATGCAGTTTTTCTCGCCGTCGAATCTACCTCAAAATAATAATAATAAAATAAAATAAAAATAAAATAAAAATAAAAATTTCCCTGCAGATTTCAGCCAGCTCTTCCCAAGGAAAACACCGCTCTTTCCTGCAACATTATCACAACCTTCTCCGAGCACTACATCTTTCCTGAGCACTGTCGTTGACCTTTTGCAACTTTTCTGCAACCTCCCTGCAGCCTCATTGCAGCTTTCCTGCAACCTCCCTGCAGCCTTCTTGCAGCTTTCCCACATCTCTCGTGCAACATTATTGCAGTCTTCTTGTTGCTTTCATGCAATTATCAGT
>NEWO01000003.1:2742368-2754550 GCA_003013225.1 Phalaenopsis aphrodite | reverse complement strand
GGAGGTCGGGGGTTCGAATCCCTTATGTCACAGTGGGACTTAAGAAGGTGGTACTCAAATTTTTAAGCACATTAGGAGTGGTTGGAGACTCGTATAATAGCCTATGGTCCCCCCCAGCCCCAACACACACACACACACACACACACACACACACACACACATATAAAAGTCAGTTCTACGGGGCGACCTATCAACGCCTCATTGATGATTTTGAATTAGAAAAGGAAAAATATTGAGATATATGTGGATGATGTCCTAGTGAACAGTAAATCGACTAAACAATATATAGAAGATTTAAAAGAGACATTTGAAACCGTTCAAAATTTTAGCATGAGGTTAAACATTACGAAGTGCACCTTTGGAGTATCGACCAACAAATTTTTGAGCTTTTCGTTAATAGCCGACGATATCAAGGCCAATCCGAAGAAGATTCGGGTGATTCAGACCTTCCGTCCCCACATAACGCTAAGGAAATACAATGGCTAGCCGACAGTAGTGGCACTCGGTCGCTTCACTTCAAAGTTTAGCGAAAAATCTGTGGCAATCTTCAAAAATCTATGAGAAAACCTGCATTTCAAATGGACAACTGATTGCAAATCAACATTCAAAGACCCGAAAGATGCCTTAGCATTGTCGCCGCTGCTCCAAAGTTTGAAGCTAACAAAAGAACAATTATTATACCTCAAAGTCGGGCTAGAGGCGGTCGGCTCATTACTGGTCAAAGAAGAGGTGGAGAAACAATTTTCGGTGTATTACACCAACCTAGTTCTATGAGGAACTGAAACTAGGTACCCGATTATGGAGAAGCTAACGTTTGCTTTAATTGTCTCTTATTGTAGGCTTCAACTATACTTTCAGGTGCACCCGTATCGAGTCATCATTGATCATTTATAAAAATCTATGCTCGCTCAACCCCAACATTCTATTCGATTGTTGAAGTAGGCGGTGGAGCTCAGTGAATGCGACATCAGGTACATTCCTCAAACGACTATCAAGGCCCTAGTGATCATTGATTTTTTTGGCAGACTTCTACTAGGTAAAAATTCAGACAAATAAAGTTCTGCCAGTGACAAGACTTGGTTCTTGCATGTCAACATATCATCTAAGTAGGAGACCGTCGGGTTCAGACTTGAGTCTGACCAGAGAACATGTCTATCAAATTGTAGCAGTAGAGTTTGATGTTACAAATAACCAACTAGAGTATGAAACACTGATTGTTGGGCTTTCACTGGGCATATGAAATTGGCGTTTGAGATCTGCTCATAATTTTAAACTCCCTGTCGGTGGTCAATCAAGTTAATGGGGAATTGAGACCCTTCATCCCTTCACCAAGACACGAAGGGAAATAGGAAGGTTCAAAAACTTCCGGATAGAGCATGTGAGTTGTGAAGAAAACCACGTCGTTGATATCCTATCCAAACACATCTGTTTGGACGGAGTTCCACAAAGGCACTCGACAAGTAGTCAAAAAACTGCAGGCAATGGAAGAATTCTTCGAAGTTACAAGTTTGCATAGGATTAGCATCCGTTTTTTGGATGTAAAATTTGACGCTACATAGACAATAATTTTTTTTGTCTTTCTACGATATTTTACGACGCAAATGAAACGATAATCATATGCTAAAGATTCATCGTTTGATATTTTCATATGCAAATTTTGACGCACTTTACGTATAAGACTAAAACGACACAACAACCGATGCAAATTATTTACGTCAGTATATTTCGACGTAAATTAGACGGAAATAAAATTACTAACCCCTAATTTAACGTCATATAAAATCAAACGCAAATCCGACACTATTATTTAAATATCGTCGGATTTGTTTCTGATCTAGCCGACGCAAATATGCTAAATTCCTGTAGTGAATGCATGCAAAGTAAGAAAATAATGGCAGGATGGATCTATCAAGTCAGTGTGACGAATTGATTGGCCATATTGTTTCTTATAATTAACTGGCTGAATTGGTCATCAACTTTGACGAGTCAAGTTAATTTGTCAAATTGGCTTATCAATTTGATGGGTCGAATTGATCAGCTGTGCAAACTGCCATGCCAAAATGAACTTTTAGATAGACAAAAGTTGTCGCCCCACTTAATTTGGGCTTGATCTAAGAGTATATGCCTATAAAATTACACATAAACTAAGTATTTTTTAGGAATTTGCATAAATTTTCTTTGATGGAACAAGTTAGACGCAAAATTATAGACTAATTGAAGTATACAAATTTTGAATGGAGATAAATGTGAGAAATTCATTGGTCACTATCTTGCCAGATTAAGAAAGGCTCAATTCTCACGTCAAGCACTTGCCTGCCGCAGAATTTGGATCTCAAGGAAGCTGAAAAGTTATGTTCATTTGAGATGTCACTAATCACATGTTAGAACAATAATTTATGTCTCGATTGGACCATATTGTTTGTCCTGAATGAAAGAAGAACAAAATGAACTTGTCGATTTGAATTGGAGTCGTGAAAAAGATGAGAATTTGAAAGAAATTATAATCGTAATGGGACAATCATATTTTTATGAGTTAGATTCATAAGTCATGTCATCATCATCAATTGGATTCAAACAATTATCAATTAGTTTAATCAATCTGTTAAAAACAATTAGCCGCTCGATGAAACATTGTTATAAAATTATCTTTTTATTTACCAAGAGAAACCCAGCTACTATTAAATAACAAATATAGTCATTCGTATAACAATGAATCTCAACCCTAACTTATAAAAAATGATCTAAAGAATGAGCTTAGTAAGTTGTGATTGAGTCATGTCACATCAACTTGTAATTTTGATAGGGAAATAATTTTTCTTCTCTCCCCTCTCTTGAGTATCAAAATCAAAAAAGTATTCTCTTATTCTTCTTTATAAATTTCATGCTTTCCTCTTTTATCCTAATGCATACTCCCATTAAAATGCCCAGATTCCTTATAGCTGTAAAAGGTTCATATTTTTTGCTTATATTTTTTCTTTTTTGTATGAAAATAGACATAGATTTATCTTTAGTAAATTTGGATTTATATCTCTTTTCTTCATGCTTTAATGATGCTTCTTCAGCATATTTCCTTGTTGTCAAGCATGTAAGAAATTATCTTCATTACTTTTAGATGAAGTGACATCTTTATCATCAAACTGTTGGAATTTAAATATAGTGAATTTGGACATTTTCTTAAATCCCATATTTTGTTTTGTTTTTTAATTAATGTGCTATAAGTGATTTATGTATTGATTAATGGTATAATTGAATAAATCATGAACTTAAAAATTATGATTCTTTGGGGCCTCCCATCCATCATATTTTTGCCAAGATTATGAAAATATTTTGTGATTTTTATGAAGTGAGCGAACATCTTTGCTTTAGATTCCCTATCATTCATCTCGAATAGTTTGTATTATTACATGAGAAGAGATGCTTGATTATTTCATCTCAATTATCCTCTTTTGTGTGACCATGAGCATGTCCCAATTTTTTTTTCCCAAATTGCTCATTTTTCATATAATCATTATATTTTAAAACACCATAAAAAAGTTACATCTTTACAATAGAGTTGATCAAGATCCAAACTCAATAAGGGTCCAGTCCTCAATTGATTAGGAAGTGTTTGCTTATCAACATGGACTAATGATCCATAACTTATTATGCCAAAATTTTAAATGTGTGTGCGACAAGATTAGAGAAACATTGTTCAATTCTTTTGAAAAAAAAAATTGAGATCAAATAAATGTGATTGTTGTGCTTAAGTATGTTACCATTGTGCTTAATGAGCAATTGTGAGCCATGCATACTTATGCATAATCCCCAAAGATTGAACTTAAGAGGGGTATAGCATAATATAGAGCCATGACTTTGATTTAGGAACTTTTGTTGCAGAGTGCAGGTGAGAAAGAGAGATGAATTAGATTAAAAAAAAAAGAAACTAATTCAATCTTAATATGCTTTTCAAAAGAATTAGCAACAAACAGTAATAATAAGGAAAAAATAAAATCATAGTTTTAGATGATTTTGCATGCTAAAAATATGTGAAAGTATTAGAACCAAAAAATGAAATGTTATGCTTAAAAGTGGGCAAGCTTTACATTTTTCTCTTTAAATTTTTTTTACTAATTTGAAAACTAAATCCATTTTAAAATTTTGTGAATTAATCTAATTTTCTTAATCTTGTATTTCTAAAATACTTAAAAACCAAAGTAGAGATTTGAACTAGCTATTTTATTATAAAAGCTGTTTTAAAATTGCCAACAAGGATGACATTGAAGCCCGTAAACCCGTTATGCAGGCCCACTAAAGTTCAGCACACTGAAGTTGTTGGAAGGGCCAGCATAGCCATCTATATTTGTAAAGCCCAATGATAGAGATAAATGAATTTTACTCGAAATTTTCTTTGCAAAATTGGATAAAAAAAACCTAATTTTAAAATATAATCATATTAGGGTTTGCATAAACTGAATGTATAAAGAGGCATTTACACATCTAGCACTTGCAACAAACTATTTACAAATCTGGCACTTATTTTATCATTTTTAAAAATCTCATCCAAATATCGACATTCATTTTAGTTACACAACTAATATTTTTTATTTTTATCAAGTTGATTTGTTTCAGGCACGGTGTGATTACTTAAAAGAATCTCTTAGGGTCTGTTTGGGGCAGCTTGTGTGTTTTAGGATAAACAGCTTATCCTGAAATGCGGCCAGCGGGCCGCAGGGGTCGACTCGCGGCCTACGTTTAGTGTAAAAACTCAAACGCAGTTTCAGATAAGCTGACAAAATGCGCGAACCAAATGGTACAGCGGCATTTTAAAAACGCCACCCGCACTTATAAGCTGCCCCTAACGGACCCTTAGTTGCTTCTTTTGTAAAACGGGGGGAAGGGGGAGGGGGTGGGGGAGAGAGATAGAGAGAGAATCAAATAGTACAAATTGGAGCAAATTTTCAAAATGTGTTTGGAGAAATCGAGCACACAACCATTCTTTGGGCTCGCTGTAGCTCGTGGGCTTCAAGATTCGAACCCATGTAGTCATATTTCAGATGAAGAAATTTGTGTGTTCGCATCTCTCTCTCTCTCTCTCTAGAGAGAGAGAGAGCTCCACAAAACTGTTATCCAACTTCTTAAAAAATTTATTAGCGAGCTTTGAATCAAATAAGGTGATTTTTAAGCGTCTGCATATGTCGTCTTTATTAATGAGATTATGAGTTTGATCCCCTATAGTTTCACTATATATATATATATATATATATATATATATATATATATATATATATATATATATATATATATATATATATATATATATATATATATATAAATGCCTAGTCCTTATAATCTTAAAACTTAGCAAAAAATTTCGTTTATGATAATTTACATGCCATATCATTTTATCTGATGTTGGCAGTCTGTTTATATTAAGAATTACAGCTTATTTTATTTTCAAAGCTTATTTTATTTTATTTTTAACATAAAAAAGTGAAACATTTTATGAGAAAAGAATTTACAGCTCCCAAAGTCTTGGTCCCCTTCTCTCATCGCTGGACCATTCTTAAAATTATTTTCTCCGCATATATTTATAACCTTTACACTAAAAAAAATTGCGATGGACACTTTCCAAGATCTATTGCTTTAACCTCATCCACCCAAAAACGGAAAAAAAAATGTGGCAAATGGCTGTAATTGTTTCACAATGTATTACAGATAAATTTAGAATGTTCTTTTGATTTCGCATAAAATATTTACAAAAATATCTATTTTTTATAAAATATTTTTTGTAATGTTATGGTTACGAAGCATCAAGCTTTTTAAGGAAAAAAAAATATGTGGTCCGGAGCTTCACGGCCATTAAATAAATTAAATAATTTTAGAGGTGTAAATTGCTTAAAAGATAAAAATAAAGGGAGTTTAAAAACTTTGTCTCTCAACCAACCAAAGAAGATCGAAATTTTCCCTATAAATACGATGGCGGACCAAAAAAGCTACCAATTGAGGCGTATCAAATAAATCAAAACCACTTTTTCGTTCTCCTTCTCTTTTTCCTTCTCCTTCCAGAATCCCACCTACCAACAATTCTTAATGTCAGGTGCAAACAATTCATCGGTTCCCTCGGGCGCATGCGATTGGCAGAATCCGACAACATGGAGAAGATCATGTAATGAGCCAATTACAAATGAGTCGTCGGTCAATGTTGGATCGGACATGCTGCCATCACTCTCTGACACCATTAGGTCATCTCCCCAATGTTTTGATTTAAATGCAGCTCTCTTGATTCCTCCCACTCTGAATCATAATTCTTATACCGGCGGTAATGCTGATGTTTTTCTTAGTGGTTCGCCTTCGACATCGCTATGTTTGCCAAATGTGGGTCAGAATAATGTAAATTTCATTGGCGGTGACAACCACAGCCAGGGGGGGTATGGTTACCAGTGCGAACAAGATCGTCGTCATGAGCTGTGGTCCAACTCTTGTCGAGGTACGAGTGGTTGTATTCCTACATGCATGCAATTCCGTAGAGAACAACCACGACCTTACATGGTACCAACTATCTCTCCGCCTATGTATCCGATGTTCATTAGTAATGTCTTTCCCTCCAACTGTTATAGTACTTATGAAGTCCCCAATGACATTCCCTGTAAGATTCTGCGCTCATTTTTTCAATTAAATTGCAAATCAATTTCGATGATTTCTGCTTAAATATTCTTATATGGTTTTGCAGATTTTCCTTCGAATGAATATAACAATTCAGCCCGTCCGCAGTTTCAATATTTGTGTAGGCCATCTTCTGTTCCTTATCAAGAATTTTATGCAGCGCTGCAATCTAAATTTTCTTTTTTGCTGGTTAATCTGCTAGTAAACTTGCAGAAGCAGATTGAGTACTATTTCAGGTATGCTTGCTATATTTTTATTTAAAAATTTTAAAATGACTCGTATTATTCAATAATATTGTGCTACACATATTATGATTTCCACAGTTCAGAGAATTTGCACACTGATTTTTTCCTGAAAGAGTCCATGGATGATCACGGCTGGGTTCCAATAACTTTGATTGCACAGTTTAAGAGAGTGAGTAATTTTGGTTTGTTTGTTAATTATTTTGTCTTGATTTGACCTTTTTTTCCTTTTTTAATTTTACTTTAGGGGCGATTTGGTAGCTAGTTTTAGGCACAGTTTAGGTAGAATTTATGCTAAATCCTGACAAAAGACAAAAAAAAAAGACAGCATTCTTAAATCCTGTACTATCTTCAATTTTTATCTTAATTTAAAAATTGTCAAATCATTTCTTAAAATTTATTTCAATTTATATATTAGCATATAAAAATGTTCTCAGAATTTAAACTTTTTAAGAATTGATAAATTGGGATTTATTGGATTTACTAAATCTTATTTATACTAAATCCTACTTGAAACACAAAAACCCCTTAGTTTACTTTTTTATCTATTTATTTTGTTATTGTAATTGTTTGATTTTTACCCTTCATCCTTATGAGATTATTTGTTGTCATATTAATAGGTTCAACAATTGATGAAAGAAAGACAACTTATATATGATTCTTTCAGAAGTTTGAGTTTCATGGAAATGCAGGTCAATATGCATACTATTTACCAAATAAAATTATTTGTTTACTTCTTCGAGAATTTTTTTTGAAATAAAATGATTTTTCTGGTACAGGTTTGGATACTTATTATTATAATTATTGTCTCTTATTTTAATTGTAAATTCAGTCCTACAAATTAATTGTTACTATGTTGCAGGTTAAGCCGTTGGCCGACAAAATACAATTCATATTGGATTCTTTAAGGCCTTCATACGCTGTGGAAGTGCAAGTAAATAATATTTAATTGTTGCATTCAATACGGCATTTTAGCATTTTCATGAAAATTGAAAACTAAATAATTTGTATCATAAAGATTAAAAGAAGGAATTTAGTTCAAAATAAGATAATATTTAAATTTACATTTTCATATTCCTACTTTTAAAAAGTAATATTGTATTAAACATTTTGATTTGCAAGAATAATGCATGTTTCAATTTTATAGTTTATGTAATAATTTCCTATTTATATGCAGGGTGATAAAGTGAGAAAACGTCATGAATGGGAGAAATGGCTGCCACGCTCATAAACATCTGTTCGTTCCAGTGTTAAATATGTGAATCATCTTCAAAAAACCTCGGATTAAGAATCTCTGAGAAAGATTGTGCGGTTGAAGAATTTCGATAATAAGAAAATTTTTGGGTTAGAATTCATTATTAAGAATTTTTCAGGAACAAAATCAAAATTTTAAAATTCAATTTAATATGAGTGTAATACATACATACCACATAACTCTCAAATCACTGATATCACATCAAAAGTATCACTATTTTATAATGTAATATCTTTTCTTATGTCTTTGAATTGATGAGAATCATGATTATAAGGCTAAAGTTCGTTTTTTTATTTATGTAAACATCAACAATTTGGTATTATATATACATAAGACATATGTGGTATGTATGAAAATCTCAAAAAATAAGTTTAATGATTTTGAGATTTGTCTTGATTAAAAACTCAATAGAGATTATTCTCATCCAATTTTCTTTCATAATCCAAAACACGAGATTCAACTAACAGAATAAGTACAATTTGATGATATTCTGATGCATGGAAACCTATTGAACACTGGAACATCATTAATGTTTATAAAAAAATATAGAGACTGAGAGACTAATTCAGTAACTTTAATGCAAGTAAAAATACAATATGCTACTCATATTTTATGGAGACATGTAATTTGGGTTATGTTAATTGGGACATAAAGTCCTTTAAAATTAAGCCTAGACACGATCACACCAATCCACTTACACAATGGCGTGGTGTGATTCAGTCCGACGTTCAAACATCTAGACTGTTTTCTCTTCTACCACGGGGCTATAGTGTTATATGTTATTTTCTATTACATATTTTGTAATTTTCTTGTTTATGATGATTCAAGAGTTGAGGGCAATTTCCTAGAATACTCTTGTATGCAACTTATTTGTATGATTGTCCTTTATAAAGGTGCTTTAATATGACTTATTAGATTCTAATCTCTCTCTCTCTCTCCTCTCTCTCTCTCTTAATGGTGCCAAAGTCATTAGATTAAAATTCAAGTTAACGACCGCTATTAGATCCTTAACTATGTTGTAATCTATCAACAAATAGAATAAAGATTAATGATGATATCAATGAAGTGCAGAAATCAAATTATCAAATTTCTATAATTTGTGATATTTGAAGTCAATTTTGATTTCTAATTAATTTCAATTAATTGATGAGTATTCAAAAAAAATATATTTATTTTGTATAATCTTGGAGTTAAAAGGAAACTATACGTGTCCCTTAGTGAAATTAAACTGAAACCGTGTAAATGTTGTCNGTACTATTTCAGGTATGATTGCTATATTTTTATTTAAAAATTTTAAAATAACTCGTATTATTCAATAATATTGTGCTACACGTATTATGATTTCCACAGTTCAGAGAATTTGCACACTGATTTTTTCCTGAAAGAGTCCATGGATGATCACGGCTGGGTTCCAATAACTTTGATTGCACAGTTTAAGAGAGTGAGTAATTTTGGTTTGTTTGTTAATTATTTTGTCTTGATTTGACCTTTTTTTCTTTTTTTAATTTTATTTTAGGGGCGATTTGGTAGCTAGTTTTAGGCAGAATTTAGGTAGAATTTATGCTAAATCCTGACAAAAGATAAAAAACAAGACAGCATTCATAAATCCTATAGGATCTTCAATTTTTATCTTAATTTAAAAATTGTCAAATCATTTCTTAAAATTTATTTCAATTTATATATTAGCATATAAAATTGTTCTCAGAATTTAAACCTTTTAAGAATTGATAAATTGGGATTTATCTGATTTACTAAATCTTATTTATACTAAATCCTACTTGAAACACAAAAACCCCTTAGTTTACTTTTTTATCTATTTATTTTGTTATTGTAATTATTTGATTTTTACCCCTCATCCTTATCAAATTATTTGTTGTCATATTAATAGGTTCAACAATTGATGAAAGAAAGACAACTCATATATGATTCTTTCAGAATTTTGAGTTTCATGGAAATGCAGGTCAATATGCATACTATTTACCAAATAAAATTAATTGTTTACTTATTCGAGAATTTTTTTTTAAATAAAATGATTTTTCTGGTACAGGTTTGGATAATTATTACTATAATTATTGTCTCTTATTTTAATTGTAAATTCAGTCCTACAAATTAATTGTTACTATGTTGCAGGTTAAGCCGTTGGCTGACAAAATACAATTCATATTGGATTCTTTAAGGCCTTCATACGCTGTGGAAGTGCAAGTAAATAATATTTAATTGTTGCATTCAATATTGCATTTTAGCATTTTCATGAAAATTGAAAACTAAACAATTTGTATCATAAAAATTAAAAGAAGGAATTTAGTTCAAAATAAGATAATATTTTAATGTACATTTTCATATTCCTACTTTTAAAAAGTAATATTGCATTAAACATTTTGATTTGCAAGAATAATGCATGTTTCAATTTTATAGTTTATATAATAATTTCTTATTTACATGCAGGGTGATAAAGTGAGAAAACGTCATGAATGGGAGAAATGGGTGCCACGCTCATAAACCTCTGTTCGTTCCAGTGTTAAATATGTCAATCATCTTCAAAAAGCCTCGGATTATGAATCTCTTAGAAAGATTGTGCGGTTGAAGAATTTCGACAATAAGAAAATTTTTGGGTTAGAATTCATTATTAAAAATATTTCAGGATCAAAATCAAAATTTTAGAATTCAATTTAATATGAGTGTAATACATGCATACCACATAACCCTTAAATCCTTGATATCACATCAAAAGTATCACTATTTTATAGTGTAATGCCTTTTTTTATGTCTCTGAATTGATGAGAATCATGATTATAACGCTAAAGTTCGTTTTTTTATTTATGTAAACATCAACAATTTGGTATTATATATACATAAGAAATATGTGGTATGTATGAAAATCTCAAAAAATAAGTTTAATGATTTTGAGATTTGTCTTGATTAAAAACTCAATAGAGATTATTCTCATCCAATTTTCTTTCATAATCCAAAACAATAGATTCAACTAACAGAATAAGTACAATTTGATGATATTCTGATGCATGGAAACCTATTGAACACTGGAACATCATAAATGTTTATAAAAAAATATAGAGATTGGGAGACTAATTTAGTAACTTTAATGCAAGTAAAAATACAATATGCTACTTATATTTTATGGGGACATGTAATTTGGGTTATGTTAGTTGGGACATAAAGTCCTTTAAAATTAAGCCTAGACACGATCACACCAATCCACTTACACAATGGCGTGGTGTGATTCAGTCCGACGTTCAGACATCTAGACTGTTTTCTCTTCTACCATGGGGCTATAGTGTTATATGTTATTTTCTATTACATATTTTGTAATTTTCTTTTTTGTGATAATTCAAGAGTTGATGGCAATTTCCTAGAATACTCTTGTATGCTAGCCCTTGAACTTATTTGTATGATTGTCCTTTATAAAGGTGCTTTAATATGACTTATTAGATTCTAATCTCTCTCTCTCTCTCTCTCCTCTCTCTCTCTCTTAATGGTTCCAAAGTCATTAGATTAAAATTCAAGTTAACGACCGCTATTAGATCTTTAACTATGTTGTAATCTATCAACAAATAGAATAAAGATTAATGATGATTTCAATGAAGTGCAGAAATCAAATTATCAAATTTTTATAATTTGTAAAATTTTAAGATATTTGAAGCCAATTTTGATTTCTAATTAATTTCAATTAATTGATGAGTATTCAAAAAAAAATATATTTATTTTGAATAATCTTGGAGTTAAAAGGAAACTACACGTGTCCCTTAGTGCAATGAAACTGAAACCCTGTATCTGTTGTCCCGTGAGATCAATGAAATTCTTTCAATATTCCCTATCATGACTAAAAGAAGAAAAACAAGTCATTATATGTGTGTGCGTGCGCGCGATATATATATCTGTTTGTGTGTGTAGATAGGTATATATTGATAGGTACATACATACATAATATATACATGCATACATACATACATACATACATACATATATACATATATATAAATGCGCATATGTAAATGTATATGTATACATCTACGTACATATATGCA
>NEWO01000003.1:2718070-2731394 GCA_003013225.1 Phalaenopsis aphrodite | reverse complement strand
TAATGAGAAATAGTTATAAAGACTTCCAAAGATTCATTAATTAACAAAACTCAAATTGCCTGCTGCAATTATTTAACCACTTATTAATCATCATTAACCTATCATAAATCTCCATTAATGTGCTGAAAAAATAAGAAAATAAATTCTTATATATTGACATATCTAACCCCTAAATTTCAAATTTTTTTTTATTTATGCCCGTTATGCATGAAAATGTGCATGTCATTTTTAAAGTTAAAATAGTGGTATGTGATATAAATATTTGGTTGGTATAAATATAATAAAAACAAAATTTAGATATTATAGATGTAAATACAAAACAATTGGTCTGTATGTATGTAAATGCCACAATTTATAAATGACTTTTAATAAATCAATTATTTTTTTTAATTATCGTTGTAACATTTTTACTGAACAACCATGTACATATTGCACATTCGCATTTAATTATAAAAATGCAGATGTTTTATTGAGATACTAACACCTAGCACACAATTCTTATGTATTTACATATCTAAGCACCCCGCTTAAACTTTCATGTTTACGTTGTGCCATGTATGTATTTACATATCTAAGCAGTCCGCCTAAACGTAAATACATACATGGCATAACGTAAATATGAAAGTTTAGGCGGGCTGCTTAGACATATAAATACATTAGAATTATGTGCTATGTATGCCCAATAAAACACAAAAACTTGTAGACTTAAAGACCAGCGAAATCTACACCTCTTGACGTTTATTTTCTTGGTGATTTGCTTTGTGCGCCTCCATTATCTTATCCCAATAGCCCCTCTCTCCATTCCACTTCATTCTCATACCTGCCAAAAAAGCTCGCTCTTCACGTTAGCTCTTATTTGTATCTTCCGTTAAGCAAATAAATCGAATACTAATAAACTATTAAGCTCGAATTATAAACAAACCGAACGTGAACAACCATTTACACCAATAAACCTCTGCTCGTTCCAGTTTCCAACATCCTCAGATTATGAATCTCTGAGAAAGATTGTGCGGTTGAAGAATTTTGATGATAAGAAATATTTTGGGTTAGAATTCATTATTAAAATTTTATCAGGATGATAATCAAAATTTTAGAATTTATTTTGAAATGAGTGCAATACATACATACCACATAACCCTCAAATCTTTAATATCACATCAAAAATATCACTAATATTATTTTTTTTTTGCAGATTTACATACCCCGCTACCATAATAACCTCCTAATTTTTTTAAAAGCTTAATGCCTTTTTCCATACATGTGAATTGATGAGAATCATGCTTATAGCACTAAAGGTTGTTTTTTTTAATTATTTTGGTAAATATCAACAGTTTGGTGTTAAATATGTAAATACATAAGAAATATGTGGTATGCATGCAACTCACAAAAAATAAGTTTAATGATTTTGAAATTTGTCCTGGTTAAAAATTTTATAGATATTATTCTTGACTAATTTTCTTTCATTAACCAGTAACCGTGATTCAACCGACATAATAAGTACAATTTGATTATTTCTGAGGCTTGGAAACCTATAAACATTGGAATATCATAAATGTTTACAAAAAATAGAGAACATGAGAGACTAATTTTAGTAACTTTTATACAAGTAAAAATACTATTACGCTACTTATATGTTATAGTGATATACAATTTGCGTAATGTTAGTTGGGTCATATAGTCCTTTACAATCAAGCCCAATCAAGCTCGCACCAACCCACTTACACGATGGCATGGTGCGATCTACTCCGACGTTTGGACATCTAGACTTCTCTTCTACCACGGGGCTATAGTGTTATATGTTACTTTATTTTAGATATGCTGTAATTTTCATTTTTGTGATGATTCAAGAGTTGGGGGCAAATTCTCATAATATTCTTGTATGCTAGCTCTAGAACTTATTAGTATGACTATCCTTGGTAAAAATTGTTTAATGTGACTTATTAGATTCCAAACTCTCTCTCTCTCTCTCTCTCACAGTGGTTTCAAAATCATTAGAAAAAAATTTGAGTTCACAAACATTATTAGGTTTTTAGCCGTTTTCCAATATATCGATAGGTAGAATAAAACTAATAATGATGTCATTGTAATGCAAAAAGTAAATTATCAAATTTGTGTAATTTGTAAAATCTTATGATGTTTGAAGCCAATTTTGATGTCTAAGTATATTTATTTGATTATTTAAAATAATTTTGGAGTTAAAAGGAAACTACATGTGTCCCTTAGTGCAATTAGACAAAACTTTGTAACTCTTGTCACGTGAGATCAATGCCTTCCTTTCAATGTTCTATGTCGTGACTAAAAGAAAAAGAAAAGCCATTATATATATATATATATATAAGAATAGTGTTGGAAATACAGCTCCCTTATGTGTAATTTGTTTCGCAGAAAGCAAACCCGGGTTAGCTGAGACTTACGCCACAACTGCCTACCAACTTGTCACCTTAAATGCATCAAACATATAAATTTACTTCAAGTCATAAATTTGAATGGTCGGTCTATTACAATATATTATATGATTGGAAAAAAATAATTAAATATGAAGTTCACTTGCAAAAGTGAAATTTGAAGTTTATCCATGAAATAGTCAATCCTTAAAAGGGCTGTAAATGAGTTGAGTTCAAGTCAACCTAACTCAGGCCCTTCTTGTTTGTCAAAGTACAAGCCTAAGCTCAAGCTTGAGCTTGGCGTGTGATACTACTCAATTTTAAACTTAAAAAATGTTTAAATTTGAAGTTCACTTACAAAAGTGGCAAGTTATTTTTAAACTTTTTGTCTTGATGGATAAATGAGCCCATTGATCGGTGAATTAACGACTTAAATCTTTTCTCATTTCTTACCACAAAATCATATTCTGAAATATTTCTTCTTAAAAAATTTGTTTTATTTTTTTTCCTCTTAACACCAATATCTCTTCCAACAATCACCGCAACAACAAAAAAATTTTGGTAAAATTTACAGAAAAAGCACTCAATATTTATGTAATTACAGATCAAATGCTTAACCTTAATTTTAAAAAAAACCCATTAACTTACCTATGCATAAAAGTTATATTTCACCTAGGGCTGTCAAAACGGCTCGTTGTTCACGAACAACTCGTGCTCGGCTCGTTAAAAAGCTCGTGTTCGGCTCGTTAATTTCGTTCGATAAGTTAACGAGCCGAACACGAACTAAGATGTGTTCGTTCGTGTTCGGCTCGTTTTGACTCGAAATACTACTCATCAAGTTTATATATATATATATATATATATATATATATATATATATATAAAGTAGTATTTTAAAAAAATCTAGTTGATGCAACGCTACAAAAATTTATAATCAATTAAAATATTGATTGAGGAAATAGAATAAAAATTATTAAATTAAATTCAAATGATGTTTTAATATAAATAATAATTTTTAAATTTTTCTCAAACTCTTATTGTCTTATGGCTACATGATTAGAATTGTTAAAAGAACTCTTTGTTCGTGAAGAACTCGTGTTCGGCTCATTAAGCAAACGAGTCGAACACAAACACACTTTTTGAGCTCGAAATATAAACGAGCCGTTTACACCCCTAATTTCACCTTTTTAAAGTCAGAATGAAGATATTTTTTTGTTGATATGAAAAAGTTTGGATGGTGCAAATTTACAAAATAAAAGTTAGGAGTTAACATGTTTGCTTACATAAAGAAATGAGTGTATTTATGCAAACGTCCCTAAACTTAAAAAACAACTATAGCATTCTTAGTCAACGAGAATGGCAAAAAATATTATATCAGTCTATCACTAGTTAGACAGCAAATAATTTTTTAGCACTAGCACACTCTCATTTCCTAAACTCTCTCACTTTATTTTTTTACATGCACCTAATATTTTCTCGTGAATATTTTCTTCGAAAATAGAAGACGTCGCCTCTCACATGCCTAGATCATTTTCATTCATTCTAAATAATACAAATACATGCCATAAGAAAATCAGGAAGCAAGATAGAGGTCCGGGTCCACTTTCCCATAAATTTATAAAACAAGCAAAATTTCTTCTTTCTTAACCAGCCTGTGTCCTTATAAAGCACAGTTAGAGGTGTAAACGAGCCGAACACGAGTTCGAGCTCAAAAAGTGTGTTCGTGTTCGGCTCGTTTGCTTAACGAGCCGAACACGAGTTGTTCACGAACAAAGAGTCATTTTAACAACTCTAATAATGTAGTCATAAGACAATAAGAGTTTGAGTAAGATTTAAAAATTATTATTTATATTAAAACATCATTTGAATCTAATTTAATAATTTTTATTCTATTTTCTTAATCAATATTTTAATTGATTATAAATCTTTGTACTCATTGAAGCCAATTAGATTTTTTTTTTTAAATACTACTTAATATATTTATAAACTTGATGAGTAGTATTTCGAGCCAAAACGAGCCGAACACGAACGAACACATCTTAGTTCGTGTTCGGCTCGTTAACTTATCGAACGAAATTAACAAGCCGAACACGAGCTTCTTAATGAGCCGAACACGAGCTGTTCGCGAACAACGAGCAGTTTTGACAGCCATAAGCACAGCAGCTCATTAAGGCTTGTTGGTGCGACGATTTTCGAGCGGCGCGGGGAGCGGGGAGCGGCCACGAATCTTAGACGTTTGGTTCGGCGTCCTGAGCACGGCGGGATGCCGTTTTGGCGGAACGCAGGTAAGGAATGGAACCCCGCGGCCAGTGTTCGACGATGGATTATTACACATTACCCTTCGTGGCTCGCGCCGAATCCCTCGCACTCGTCGCGGTTACTTCGCTGGGAGGTTGAGCGAAGATTGTGGCAATGCGGAGGAGAATGAGAGCCAGAGAGGAAGATTGCGGGATCGTTACCGATGTGGAGGAGAATGAGAACGAATGAGAACGAAGATTGCGGGATCNTGTTGGTGCGACGATTTTCGAGCGGCGCGGGGAGCGGGGAGCGGCCACGAATCTTAGACGTTTGGTTCGGCGTTCTGAGCACGGCGGCATGCCGTTTTGGCGGAACGCAGGTAAGGAATGGAACCCCGCAGCCAGTGTTCGACGATGGATTATTACACATTACCCTTCGTCGCTCGCGCCGAATCCCTCGCACTCGTCGCGGTTACTTCGCTGGGAGGTTGAGCGAAGATTGTGGCAATGCGGAGGAGAATGAGAGCCAGAGAGGAAGATTGCGGGATCGTTACCGATGTGGAGGAGAATGAGAACGAATGAGAACGAAGATTGCGGGATCATTACCGTTGTCTCTTCCGCAACAGAAGGTGAAGAGCTTTTGCAGCCGAAGCTGGAGGGATTGGCAAGGTAAGTATCTGCATAGAAAAATGAGTTGAGAGTTGCAGGCGCCTACTCCTCTATATTCTTTTCTTAATGTTTCTATCATGGAGAAGGATACATTGGTGATGGTGGATTGTGGTTTAATATGCAAGTGAATCATTTTTTGTTTAAATAGGGGATTTAAGGTAACAAGGCACATCCAATGGTTATACATATTTTAGGAAAATCATAATAAGAGGTTGAAGAAAACTATATTTTCTTTTTGTTATGATAGGAGCTTGAAGCAAAATTGTATTATAGTATACTTCTAAGAGAGTTGAGAGTGTTAATCGAGTCAATAGAGGGAGCTCACCAAATGCAAAATTTTTTGTGATGTTACTAGTTGTGTGTCCCAATGTTGGTTAAGGCATTTTCGTCTGTCCATCATCATCGAATCATTTTTGTTTGTCCAATCTTTGGATCGTCCATCTCTCCATCAGTGTCAGATCACCACCACTTGGCAATCGTAATTAGGTTGTTGTTGCAAGTCCACCATCGTCAAAACATTGTCGTTTGAATATCATTCAAGCTAATAATGAATTTCAACAAATTTATCATTATTTTGAACATATATTTAAACTTTAAAATAAATTCATTATTATTTTGAATTTCTGCTTCATAACTATTAAAAAAATAGGTGTCACAGTTCTGTTACAAAAAAATTTACTAAACAATGACAGAACAATCAATTTTCCAGAAATAGTTGCTCAACAGCTATTTTCACACAGCTGCAACAAACATATAACCAACTTCCCCGCAGTAGTTTCCTGAGTCCGCGTAGTGTTCGAAACGGTGGAGCCCAGCCCACTATACTTGGGCGGTTACTTTGCTTTGGAGAGTCACACCTCTTCACAAATAACAACTCTCGCCTTCCTCTTTTGTGAAGTGAAATATTTCTTCGCTCCATCAAATTCGTGATAAAACTTTATATGGCTCTCCTTAGGTTTAGTAATCACGCTTTGAGCTCTTCTTCGATTTCCTCGGGATAGAGGAAGGTTTTCATGGGACAGAGGAAGAGAAGTGCAAGGAGGGGCAGTTTCTTACAGCAGAAGAAAGAAGAAGGAAGAAGGAAGAAGAAGGAAGAAGAAGGAAGAAGAAGGAAGAAGAAGGAAGAAGAAGAAGATTGTTCTCCCTAGCTTCTTCTTGGTGGCTTGTGGCAGAAGTTAAATTGAGTTTATTTCTCTTGTAAGTTTGTCTTCTTTGGTGTATCTAGGTGTAGAGTTTTCTTCAGTGTATCTCGGTATAGAGAGAGAAGAACAGAGAGAGAAGAAGAGAGAGAGCAACGAAGAGTGAGAGATTCTTCTCGTAATTCAAGGTGATCGACTGGTGTAAATTTCTCAAGTAGTAAAATCCTCTGCAACTCCGTAGACATATGAAATTTGTCGAACCATGTAAATTTGTGTGTTCCGCTGTGTTGTTCTTTTCTAGTGTGATTTTTCTCGTTCTATTTTTCATTTTATCGATCTTTCTTCTGTTTGATATATATATATATATATATATATATATATATATATATATATATATATATATATATATATATATATATATATATATATATATATATATATGCACACACCACATCAACTGGTATATATAGATCTCATAACAACAACAACTGGTATCAGATAGTGGTTTTGGATCTGAGGAAGAGTGATGGCTGCAAATGAAGTAAGGGTTTCAGAGATCGAGAAATTTGACGGCACATTTGGTTATTAGAGAATGCAGATAAAGAATTATTTTTATAGGAAGAAACTTCATCTTCCGTTATTGGGGAAAAAACCTGAAAAGATGGATGAGACTGAATGGAATTTGTTGGATCGACAAGTTCTGTGGGTTATTTGAACAACTGCAGATCTCATGGCAAGGAAAGAATAACTGCAGATCTCATGGCAGCCTTATCAGGTTGTATGAAAAAGTCATCGGCGAATAACAAGGTGAACTTGATGAAGAAGTTATTCAATTTGAAGATGGTGAGAGATGTTTCAGTTGCTCAACACCTGAATGTTTTCAAAACTATCACAAATGAATTATCGTTTGTGAAAATTGATTTTGATGATGAGATATGCACACTGATCTTGTTGGCTTCATTGATAGATAGTTAGGAAGTCATGAGGAAAGCAGTTAGCAATTCTACGGGTAAATCTAAACTGAAATACGTGATATTCATGTTTTGATTTTGGCTGAGGAAGTTTGTAGGAAAGATTCTGTCGATGTCTCAGGTTCAAGTTTGTCACTGAATGTTGATTTCACAGGGAGATAGCATAACAGGAGCTCAAGTATAGGGAGATCAAAATCAAAGTTTAGTAAGCAGACAATCTGTTAGAATTGTGGCAAGGCTGTCCACATAAAGAAGAACTACTGTAATCCTGAGAAGATGGAGAATGATACCGCAAATGTGGTATCTGAAGAATCACATGATGCATTATTGTTCGCAGTTCATAGTTTTATTGAAGACTTGGTATTAGATTCAGAGGTTTTGAATGTGGTAGGAAATCTACCAGAGACCACAATGCAGGGCAGTGATGGAAGTGAAGAGGAAAGTGGGTCCGGGGCACCCATTTCTATTGTTCCAAAGACAGATGTTGAAGAACCACAGAGCAATGAAGAAATCTTGCAAGATGAAAGTTAGAGCAAGTGAGATCTGACATAACTTCTACTAAGGAACAAGACATTTCACAACAAGTCGGTGTACCAGGTGAAGACTGAGTGTGATAACAGTAAGAGGTATAAAACTAGACTCGTTGGAAAAGGTTTTTAGTAGAGGCAGGATGTTGCTCATGCAGTTGGAGTTGTAAGAAGAGACAAGAGTGACCCAGGAAATAGCTTGGAGGTGCAAAACTATGTGGAGCCTGCTGATATGTTGACTGGGGGTGTTATTCTTGAGTAACTGAAGTTGTGCACAACTTCAGTTGGTTTTCTAGAGTGAAGACACATGCTTTGAGTTACAGAGGTGGATGATACATGTTGAAGAAAAAGGCGACACCGCCCGTGGAGGAAATCAGTCTGAGGAAGGAGATGTTGTAACATGTGTATCGGTCTTCAAGTGGGAGAATTGTTAGAAATGGTGAAGCTCAGATCACTATGCTTAGGCAGTTACTTTGCTTTGGAGAGTCACTTTTCTTCACAAATAATCACTCCTGCCTTTCTCTTTTGTGAAGTGAAGCATCTCTTCACTCTCTCATGTTTGTGATTAAAGCTTCGGATGGATCTCATTGGGTTTAGTAGTCACGCTTTGAGTTCTTCTTCAATTTTCTCGAGATAGAGGAAGGTTTCCTCAGGGCAGAGGAAGAGAAGTGCAAGGAGGAGAGTTACTTGTGGCAGAAGGAATAAGAAGGAAGAAGAAGAAGATTGTTCTCCCTATGCTTCTTCTTGGTGACTTGTGACAGAAGAGAAATTGGGTTTATTTCTCTTGTAAGTTTGTCTTCTTCGGTGTATCTCGATGTAGAGTTTTCTTCGGTGTATCTCAGTGTAGAAAGAGAAAAAAAGAGAGAAAGCAACGAAGAGGGAGAAATTCTTCACGTAAGTCGAGATGATCGACTGGTGTAAATTCCTCAAGTAGTAAAATCCTCTGCAACTCCATGGGCGTAGGCGTCAAACCACATAAATCTGTATGTTCCGATATATTGTTCTTTTCTGGTGTGATTTTTCTCGTTCAATTTTTCACTTTGTCGATCGTTCTTCTGTTTGATATATATATATATATATATATATATATATATATATATATATATATATATATATATACCACATGAATTGGTATATCTAGATCTCGCAACAACAAAACACAACTGCAGCTGAAAAGCTGAGAAACTGCAGCTACGCCAAACGGAGCCCAGCCATGTCTCTCTTCCTTGTTTCCTAATTCTTCTTCATTGTACTCATCTCAATGGAGGACGGCGCATTGGGTGGCGGGAGATGCCAGACCTGAACGAACTTGATGAGTTAATGTCTCCAGGTTCAGCGCCTTCGAGTGCTCAGAGTGCGTGTCAGCACTGCTCAAAGCTAGAGTTGGCGACCGGAGAAACCATAGCCGCCGGCTTTGCTGCCGCCATTGTAGTGGCCGTCTTTGTTTAAATTTGAACCATCGGGGAAAGGTTATAGCGGCGGTGTTTAACTGCTGGTAACTGTGAAGTGGTTAAAAATCGCTGCTAATTATTAGTGCTGCAAAGAATTTTACCAGTCATTCCTAAATCATTGAGAAAGATTTTCAACAACGTTATTTTTTGCAGCAGTTTTAAATGCGTTTTTAATTATAGCGGTTCTAAGACTATCGAAATTTTTTCTTAACTGTGATTATTCTTGGCAGCGGTTTTAACTGCTGCTGATTTCAAGGTTTTCTTAATTAATTTTTATAATATACGCATTTTCAATTTTCTTGTATATATAATAACATAAATATATATGACAGAAGATTTACATATGAAATTTTGTGCCCAAGACAAAGTTTAAATGTAAAGATTAAAATTTTTGTAAGATATGAAAATAAATAAAAATGGTTGCTATGCATGCAAATGGCCCAAATTTGAAAACAATGACCAAAAAAAAAAAAAACACAATTCATATAATATTGATAATATCTCATGTACATCAATCCATCAATCCATCATTTCAGTTTCTAATAACTTAAAAAAGTATTCTTTAAGCAAAAAAATACATAAATTCTTTGAATGGAGCGGTAACATCTCATATATATTAAAACATCTAGCAATTCATGATATAAACCTCCATCAACCTTGCAATAAAAGAATTCAACATGCATCAAACAAAAATGTATAAAAAAAGGATGATCAATAAGTGTGATTCTCCCTCAATTCGTATTCAGATTAAGGTTCGTGGCATCCCTTTTTAAGAAAAAATACACAATCAATTGATAATTTAAGATGATTAAAATGAAATAATATACTAATTTCTTAAAAAATAACATATCGAGTGTGATCCTCCTTGTGGTTTATAATTCTGCCGCATTTATTGCATGAATTGTCTCACCTCTTACCGTAAGAAGCAACAAAAAAAGGAGACTTTTCAAATTGAATACAAAGCGGACAAAAAGAAGACGAGTTACATGCCACACCATTTAATCTGATGTTGACAATCTGTTTTTATTAAGAATAACTGGCTAATGAGCGAAGGAAAACTTTCATCCCCGTTTTAGATCAGTATTGATGGTTAAAAAAAATGTTTAAAATATTTAGAAAGTATCTTTTTTTTTTATTTCACATAAAATATATATTTTTCATAATTAGTTTTTAATGTATTGGTTACGAAGCATCAAGCTTTTTAAGGAAAAAAATGTCTGGTCCGGACCATTAAAAAAATTAAATAATCTTAGAAGTGTAAATTGATTAAAAGATAAAAATAAAGGGAGCTAAAAATAACTTTGGTTCTCAGCCAACCATGGTCCAGGTGCAAGAGCACACGCGTGGCTAATAATAACCTCTTTTGCTGACGACCAACCAAAGAATATCAACAGTTACCCTATAAATATGCTGGCAGGCGAAGAAAGCTGCCTACCAAATCTGAATGCCATTTTTTTTCTCCTCCTCCTTCCAGAATCCCATCCTCCGACTTTTCCCAATGTCAGACGCAATCAATGTAAATTTGAATAGAGGTGTCAATCGCAACCAGACCGGGTATGGTCAAGATCGTCGTTATCAGCAGTGGTCGAACTCTTATCAAGGTTCGGGATGTTGTATGCCTATATGCATACAATTCCCTAGAGAGCAATTGCGGCCTTACATGGTACCAGTGATCTCTCCGCCTATGTATCCGATGTTCATTACGAATGTCTTTCCGTCCAACTGGAACAGCACTTACCAAGTCGCCAATGGCATTCCTTGTAAGATTCTACTGCCATTTTTCAATTAAATTGCAACTCAATTTCTACTTTTGTTGTTTAAATATTCTTATATGGTTTTGCAGATTTTCCTTTAAATGCATATAACAATTCAGCCCGCCCGCAATTTCAATACTTGTGCGGGCCATCTTTTGTTCCTTATCAAGGATTTTATGCAGCGCTGCAATCAAATTTTTCTTTTTTGGTGGTCAATCTGCGAGCGAACTTGCAGAAGCAAATTGAGTATTACTTTAGGTATGTTTGCAATAGTGTTGTTTAAAAATTTTAAAATGACTTGATGTTATTCATCAGTATTGTGTTGCATGTATTACGATTTCTGCAGTTCGGAGAATTTGCGCACTGATCATTACCTGAAAGAACATATGGATGACCACGGTTGGGTTCCAGTAACTTTGATTGCGCAGTTTAGAAGAGTGAGTAATTTTGGTTATTTTATTAGTTATTCTGTCTAGTTTGACCTTCTTTCTTTTTCCTTTTTTAAATTTAATTCTAGTGGTGGTTTGTAAGCCAGTTTTAAGCAGGATTTATATAAGATTTATGCTAAATCGGACAAAAATAGCATTAAAAAATATTACAGGTTTTTAAATTTTTATCTTAATTTAAAAATTATCAAATTATTTATCAAATTTTATTAAGATTTATATATTAATATACCAAACAGTTTTTCAGGATTTAAACCTTTTAAGATTTCATAAATTTGGATTTATAGGATTTACTAAATCTTATTTATACTAAATCCTACTTGAAACCAAATAGCCCCTTAGTTTACTTGTTTATTTATTAATTTTGCCATTGTATTTATTTGAATTTTATGCGTCATCCTTATAAAATTATTTATTGTCCTATTATATAGGTTCATCGATTAATGCAGGAAAAACAACTCATATATGATTTATTCAGACTCTGGAGTTTCATGGAAGTGCAGGTAATTATGTATATTGTTTACCCAATAAAATTAATTGTTTAACTTCTAGGAGATTTTTTTTAGCAATAAAATTATTTTTCTTATAGAGTTTGGGATAATTATTACCATAATTATTATTATTTATTTTTATTGTGAATTCAACCTTAGAAATTATTTGTTGTTGTGTTACAGGTTAAGCCGTTAGCCGACGATATACAATTTATATTAGATTCTTTAAGGTCTTCACCTGCAGTTGAAGTTCGGGTAAATAATATTTAATTGTTACATTCAATATTACGTTTTTGCTTTTTTCCATGAATTTTTAAAACTAAATAACATGAATCATAAAGATTAAAAGAAGGAATTTGGTTCCAATATTTTGTGCAATATATGATAATATGTTCTTGTACATTTTCATATTTCTATTTTAAAAAAAGTATTATTGCATAAATTTTTTTGATTTGCAAAAACAATGCATATTTCAATTCTATAGTTTATGTGATAATTTTTTATTTACATGCAGGGTAATAAAATGAGAAAACGTCATGAATGGGAGAAATGGGTGTTACACCCATGAAGCTCTGATCGTTCCAATGTTAAATCTCGGAATCAATTTCACACATCCTCACATTATGAATCTCTGAGAAATATTGCGTGGTTGGAGAATTTTGATGATAATAAATGTTTTGGGTTAGAGTTCATTATTAAAATTTTATTAGGATGAAAATCAAAATTTTAGAATTTATTTTGATATGAGTGCAATACATACATATCACAAAAAATATCACTAATATTATTTTTGTTTTGGAGATTTACATACCCAGCTACCATAAGAATCCCCTAATTTTTTTAAAAGCGTAATGCCTTTTTCCATATATGTGAACTGATGAGAATCATGCTTATAGCACTAAAGGTTGTTTTTTTTTTTTTTTGGTAAATATCAACAATTTGGTGTTAAGTATGTAAATGCATAAGAAATATGTGGTATGCATGCAAATCACAAAAAAATAAGTTTAATGATTTTGAAATTTGTCCTGGTTAAAAAATTTATAGATATTATTCTCGCCTGATTTTCTTTCATTGTCCAATACACGAGATTCAACTGACACAATAAGTACAATTTGATTATTTTTGAGGCTTGGAAACCTATTAAACACTGGAACATCATAATTTTTACAAACAAATAGAGAACATGGGAGAGTTGGGTCATATAGTCCTTTACAATTAAGTCTGGACAAGCTCGCAACAATCCACTTACACGATG
>NEWO01000003.1:2700628-2717748 GCA_003013225.1 Phalaenopsis aphrodite | reverse complement strand
GAGAACATGGGAGAGTTGGGTCATATAGTCCTTTACAATTAAGTCTGGACAAGCTCGCAACAATCCACTTACACGATGTCATGGTGCGATCTACTCCGATGTTTGGACATCTAGACTTGGATAGTATTGGAAATACATCTCCCTTATGTGTTATTTGTTCATGGAGGAATCAAACTTGGGTCAGATGAGACTTACGCCTCAGCTGCCTACCAACAAATGACCACCCTAAATGCATCAAACATATAAAGTAAATGGGTCGAGTTCAAGTCATAAATTTGAATGTTCGGTCTATTACAATATATTATATGATTGGAAAAAATGCTTAAATTTGAAGTTCACTTGCAAAAGTGAAATATGAAGTTTGTCCATGAAATAGTCAATCCTTGATGGGGGTGTAAATGAGTCTAGTTCAAGTCAAACCTGACTCAGGGCCTACTCGTTTGTCAAAGTACAAGCTTGAGCACAAGCTCGAGTTTGGCTTGTGATACTACTAATAGCAGGCTCACGAGCCAACTCGCAAGCTTGAATGAAATAGCCATGAGAGCTCACTGGAGAAGCAATATTAAGTAATCAAAAGCGGAAAATAAGAATAGGTGTTGTAAGAGCTGACCTGATAAGAAATTGACATGAGCAAAATCACACTAGTCAAGTGGATCACAAGCCAAAGAGTTAAGTCTCAACATGCTCGAGCTCGCTGCTCGATAAGCTCAACTCATGAGCTCGTTAGAATCAAGTTTGAATCAGCTTGGCTTACTTACATCTCTAATCCTTTATTTTTAATCAAGTTTGAATCAGCTTGGCTTACTTACATCTATAATCCTTTATTTTTAAACTTTTTGAAGTGATGGATAAATGAGCCCAATGTTTGGTGAATTTATGACTTAAATTTTTTTTTTCATTTCTTATCACAGATTCAAAATCTGAAATATTTCTTCTTAAAAAATTTGTTTTATTTTTTTTTCCACTTAAAACCAATATCTCTTCCAACAAAAAAATTTTGTTAAAATTTACATATAGAGCACTCAATTTTTATGTAATTATACATTAAATGCTTAACCTTCAATTTTTAAAAACCTATGCATAAAAGTTGTATTTCACCTATTTCACCCTTTAAAAGTTAAAATTAAGATATTTTTGTTTATTGATATGAAAAAGTTTGGACGGTACAAATTTTCAAAATAAAAGTTGGGAGTTAACGTGTTCACTTACATAGAAAATGGGGGTATTTATGTAAATGTCCTAAATTTAAAAAACAGCAATAGCATTCTAAGTCCACAAGAATAGGAGAAAATATTATATCAGTCTCGAATGTGCAGATAAATGTGTCTTTCACTAGGTAGACAGCAAATAAAATTTTTAAGCACTAGACACACTCTCACTCCTAGGGTGTAAACGAACCGAACACGAACGAACAGGGCTCGTGTTCGTGTTTGGTTCGTTTTAAATTTAGTTTGTTTGAAATTAGCTCGTGTTTGAAATTGTTCGTGAAGTCACTGTTCGTATTCGTTTCTTAACGAACGAGCCGAACACGAGCTGTTCGCGAACGACGAGCCAGTTTGACATCCCAAATATTAATATATATAAATAATATATTATATTAGTTATATAACTTATATTATATAAATATATAATATCAATTTTAGTATATTACTAATATAGTATATTACTATTATTAATTTATTATATATTATAATTTATAAATTTTAGTTTTTTTAAATATCATAAATTTATTTATATATAATTATTTTAATTATTTTATATTTCGAACAATAATGATTCGAACACGAACGAACGCATCACTGTTCGTGTTTGGTTCGTTTAACTAACTGAACGAAAAAAATTTGTTCACGTTCGTCTCATTTACTTATAGAATGAATCGAACACGAACTCATTGACGAACCGAACACGAACTGTTCACGATCAACGAGCTTTTTTGGCAGCCCTACTCACTCCCTAAACTCCCTCACGTTATTTGTTATATGCACCTAATATTTTCTCGTGAATCACACCACACCATGCGTCCAACAATACGGTGCAATCTGAGCACTGCATGTCTAATATTTTCTTCAAAAATAGAGGACGTAACCTCTCACATGCCTTGTTCATTTTCATCCATTCTAAATAATACAAATACACGCCATAAAAAAATGAGGAAGCAAGATATAGGTCCGGCTCCACTTCCCCATAAATTGATAAAACAAACAAAATTTCTTCTTTTCTAACCACTTGTGTCCTTATAAAGCACGGCATCTCATTAAGCCTCTTATGGCTTCCAGTGCAATCATGTTGCTCTTCCTTCTTTCCTGCTTCTTCTTCACCGCACTCTTCTCCATGGAGGACGGCGCATTGGCTGGCGGGAGCAGCCTGGCCTGCACGAACTTGGTGAGTTAATGTCTCCAGGTTCAGCGCCGGCTTGTGCTCAGCGTGCGTGTAGGCACCGCTCGAAGCTATAGTTGGCGACCGGAGAAACCATAGCCGCCGGCTGTGCTGCCGCCGTTGTGGTGACTTTCTTTGCTTACATTTGGATCACTAGGAAAAGGAGCGCTGATTGACCGGGCGGTACAAGATGCGTTTGCATATAAATGACATCACTACTAATTTTAACTGTTGGTAACATTATAGCGGTTAAAACCACTGCTCATTATTAGTGCTGCAAAAGCTTATACTAGCGATTCTAAAACCATTGAGAAAAACTTTTATCAACTCTACTTTTTGCAGCGATTTTAATTGCAATTTTAATTATAGCTGTTCTAAAAGTCTAGGGAAAGATTTTTAGCTGTGATTATTCTTTGAAACGGTTTTTAACTGCTGCTGATTTAGCTATTTTCTTAATTAATTTTTATAATAAACACATTTTCAATAAATTTATATATAGAATAACATGAACATATATTAAAAAAGATTTACATATGTTTTTTTATGTCTAACACAAAGTGCAAATGTAAAAATTAAAATTAGTGTTAGATATGAAGATAAATAGAAATGAGTGATATGTATGTAAATGGCCCAAATATGAAAAACAATGACAAAAAAAAAAACACAATTCATATAAAATATTAATAATATCTCAAATACATGAATCCATTATGTCAATTTCCAATAACTTCAAAAAAAAAGTATTCATTGAACATAAAAACACATAAATTCTACTAACTAAGTAGTAACATCCCCTAAATATTAAAACATCTAGCAATCCATGAGATAAATGCTATCAACCTTACAATAAAAGAAATCAAAATATATCAAACAAAAATGCTTAAAAAAGGGATGATCAATACGTGAGATTCCCCCTCAATTGTATTCGGATTAAGGTTCGTTGCATCCCTGTAAAGAAAAAAACACAACCAATTAATAATTTAAGTTGATTAAAATGAATTAAATACTAATTACTTAAAAAAATAACATACAGAGTGTGATCCTCTTTGTGGTTGATAATTTGGCTGCAATTGTTGCATGTTTTATCATGCCTCATACTGTAAGAAGCGACATCAATGCGAAAAAGCAACAAAAAGAAGACTTCTCAATGGTCTTACAAATTGGTTCATTTACAAATCAAAATAAGGCACACATTAATACAAAGCAGACAAAAAGAAGACTTCTCAAATCTACTCCTCGTGCAAAAAGTTTCTCTTTTTCAAGTAATAGTAAGTACATATCACAATGATCAGTACACTAACAAGCACAACACCTACAGAAAATGAAACCTTGTTGCAAGTTATGATGAGTGAATAACAAAACTTGAAAAGTCCAAAAAGAGCTTTGGTAAGAAGTATGAGAATGAAATCCAGACATATTGAACATCTTAAGGGATAATCCATCAACTATCAATCTGTCATTCCATCATCACAGTTTCTCTTTTTCAAATATAATCTGGAGCATACTGTCAGTAGCCCAATTCCCTTATTGTGGATCCATCAGCAGGAATGAAAGAAGCTAAAGCAGCAAAGAAAGTTGGGAACAAATTTGAATAATCGCCATACTAAAGGTCGATAAAATTGCATTTCTTGGTGGAGATTAACATAAAAACAACACCAGCAGCAGCAAAATCCATGGCATTGCAACCTAACAATGGACAGTTACCAATCCTCATGTAGCCAAATACAAACTTAAGAAGCACATTTGTCCAAATATGTGCAGCAGACGAGACACCAAATCATTTTGAGTTCATAAAAAAAATAAAAGCAGCTTTCTAGAAGTCCTCTCACTCCTAACTTAGAAAAAAAAAATATTTGCTTGATAATGGTTAAGACCATCCTCAATGTCTGCCACTGCAAGATGAGCATAAGAAAACTTGACAATACAAAATCAGTCTAATTGATAAACAATACTTCCATTTATATTAATGTACGCAAAATTAGCTATATTCACAGTTGTTTTAGCAATTGAAAACCTGTGCAGATATTTCTTTTTTTTTAATAGAGATGGAGATTAGGATCCTCTAAAATTATCAGTTTCAAGAAAGAGGACAAATCAATGTTGAAATTCGTTAGAAAATAAAAGCATTGGTGGCCTGATAATTTTCAGGCCACCATCAATGCGGGCCACTGCAAGATGAAAAGAGGAAGCTTTAAAGTAAAAGATCTGGGCCACAACATTTCAGAAAGAGAGATAGAAGCAGACCAGACATAATATTTTGAAGTAAAAATAATCTATAGAGTTAATTTCTAATTGAAGCAGTGCAACAATGAAAGTTTAAGCTTTTTAAAACAAAAGTCATGTCAGTCTTTACTAGTTGGGATAATTTGGACTTGTAGGATCCTATTTCAAAATTTGGACATTTATTTCAAAATTACTAGACTCGTCAACTCCGATCCTTACGAGGAGAAGGATCGAACTAGTTGGGTGATTTGGACTTATAAACTCTTATTTTAGAATTTAGACATTTATTAGAGTTCATTAGAACTAATGGGACGATTTGGACTTATAAACTCTTATTCAGGATTTGGAGATTTATTTTAAAATTACCAGACTAGTCAACTCTAGTCTTTGTGAGGATCGGACTAGTGAGATGAGACTTACGACCCTATCTTATAGACATGATAGCTGAATTAGCCCGCGCCCCAAAATTTTGTGAAGGGTAAGGCCGTGGATCGCAGGGTTGTGCAGATTTGGAAGCGAGGAAGACAACAACAATGGCAGTGGGAGTCCTAGGGACGGCGGCTTAAAGACGATCATGATATANTGGATCGCAGGGTTGTGCAGATTTGGAAGCGAGGAAGACAACAACAATGGCAGTGGGAGTCCTAGGGACGGCGGCTTAAAGACGATCATGATATAGGCAAGGGACTCGGGTATGATTGCTTAGGGAAGAACAAAGGTGTGGGGGCTTCGACAGAGTCGCGGTAGAGAAGAGCACAAGACAGTGTGCGAAGACGGGAAGATTGGCTTCGTTTAGAGCAGGTGAGACACCGTGCAAAGGTTGTGAGTTGTGGAAAGAAGGTATACGGAGGGGATGGTGCTGACTTATTGTGAGATAGAAGACAAACAAAAATTATTTTTGGGTGAACAAAGAAAGAAAACATCGAACGAAAACGATGAGAAAGGAATTTACCTTGTGTAGAGTTCGAGTAGGAGTAGGAAGCGAAGAACAGTTGAGGCGAACAGAGAACAGTGGAAAATGCTTGTTGCAACCAAAGAAGAAAAGAGGGGAGAAACAAACAGGAACTGCCAGGGACAGTGTTTTCATGCTCGATTTTCATCCCACTTATTAAATGATAATTATATCCACTATCCTATTCACTCAGCTAGAGATGAAATTCAAGTATCCCTTTAAAAGACATTTGCTAAAAGAATAAAAGAATGATAAATATAAAACCAAAATTAGTCTTCTCTATGAGACAAGTGCGTGTTTTTTCTCGAAATACAAGTTAAAAAAACTCTTTAAGTAAAAATGAGTTGGATAAAAATGCCTGGAATACTCTTCCTGAGAGCATTTTGGCCCACTTTCAAGAAGTAGTTTCATAGACCGCCAACTCAGCACTATTACAATTAACTTGGTCTTATAAGAAGAGTTTTCCAAGTGTTATAAGTGAAATGAGCCACCTTTTTTGTGCAACTAGAATGATTATTTCTTTTAATATGACTTGGTTATAAAGAAATTCAATTAGTTTCTTTAAATTTGGACTAATCATCACCTGGGAGTTGTAGCTCTTCTATAAAAAGTAGCCATTGTATTTTGTTAACTTTACATTGGCCAAGATCTCGTAATCTTCAACCCTGAGTTAATTTACTTCATTCTATATGACCGAGTTATATTTTAGAAAGTGCTTTTCCAAAGTCATTCCTAACATTCAGTTATTAAGCTGAGTAGGGCCCAAAAATCTAGGCTATTGTCCTTTTACACTTCAGAAACTTGACTGTGAAAAACAAGTTCCTCAAGTGCTATGGGCGAATTCACATTTAAGAAAGAAATATCATAAATGCGATAAAACAAAAAATAAGGAGGGTCTTGAGAGATTTTTTCCGATATACTTTTTATTGTTGCTTGACTTCACTTTTTTGTTTATTATCTTCCCTTTGAAATACTATTTTTCTAAATATATTTTTTAGTTTTTTTGGGAGAGTAATTTTTCTGGCTGAGTGACCTAGAGCAGGACTGGCGACTGGAGCTAGTCGGGCCGACAAGAGCAGGCCGACCGACTGGAGCTTATTGGGTCGACTAGAACCTGTACGGTCGATTGGAGCTGGCAGGGCCGATTGGACCATTTCAAGTCTACTGGAGCTGGCAGGCCGACTGGAACTAGTGGGCTGACTGCAACTAATTGGGACGAATGGAGCTGCTCGAGGAGAATGGAGTCAATCAACCAGAATGGAGCTTCTCAAGTCGATTGGAGCTGGTCGGATGACTGGAACCTAGCGGGCCGATTAGAGCTAGCTAGGCTGACTGGATGATGCCAGTAAAGGTCAATTGGATGAGGTTGAATAATGAGTTTGCAATTCTCTCTCTCGAGTTCTCCAATGTGTTATATTTTACTAGTCATTTCTCTATGGTTTCGTTCTCCTTTTGTTGCTTGTCTTCTTGTTTGTAGCATAATCCACTCGCCATATCTTTTAAAACGTTGAATACGAGATTATCTGTAAATAACACCCAAGGAATTGAGCGTAGATGAAGAGAGATAGTGTGTGTGAGATGAACAATAATAAATATTGTTTTCATATTAGCTTTACATACCCCTATTACAAATAATGCTCATCTAAGAGAAGAATTATTATAAGATGACAATTATACTCCATGTCATATTCATTTGGTTGGATATGGCTACCTAGAGTTGATTGGGTCGACTAGAGCTAGAAGCGCATACTAGAACCTATTAGGCTAATTGTAACTGACAGGTCGTCTGTAGCTTGTTGAACCAAATGGAGCTAGCTGAAGCCAACTAAAGTTTGACGAGCGGACAAAAACATATTGGATCGACTGTAGTTAGTCGCGTCGAATGGAGCTAGTCGGGTCGAATGGAACAAGTCTGGTTGAGTGGAACTGACTGAGTTGAATGGAGTTGATCAGACTAACTAGAGCAAGTCAGGCTAAGTGGAGTTGGTCGGGCCAACTGGAACCTACAAGGTCGATTGACGCTTGGTTAATTTTAACATATTCTTTGGATAATCATAAAGCTTTAAACTACAAAAGAGAATTTATATCATACAAATAACTACACAAACGCCTAAAGAAATAATATTACAATACCAAGTAACATTCATACTTTATAACAATTTGCACATAAATATCTTCAAAATCCTTTTTATCCTACTCTTGTGGTACTTCATTTAAACATAGGGTTCATTTTTTTTTTTCAAAATTGTTTTGCAAATTTGTTAATTTATTTTTAAAAAAATTTGATGTTTTCGTAATTATCAAGTTGTGAAAAGTAAAAATAGTTTTTTTCAAAGTAAAAAAGTTTTTTTTTCCTAAATCATTTATACATTTTTTCGGGGAAGGTGAACCCAAAGAAAAGGATGCATGATTCAAACCTGCAATCTCATATGAGAAACTACACCCTCAATCACTATATAACGGCTAAGTGCGCCCTAAATCATATATTTATTATTAAGAATATATTTAACTGCTCTTTAACCTTCTTCATTAAATGTATAGCCTTTGTGGAGCCTTCATAACCTTCTCCACCAAAATGAGTAAAGTGTCAAAATAGCCCTCTGTCTATTTAGCTCAATTTAGTCAAATAGGATTAATTCAGCTCCTATTAAAATAGTTTGGGACTAAATTGATATTTTATATACTCTGGGATTAAAATGGCCTCTAATTAAAAAAATCAGGAAACAATTTTGACACTTTTCTCCCGTCAGTATGGTATAGCTCTTGAATATTCCTGAATTGGTCATAAAATGTAGAACATATATGTCAACAAATTTAAAAGCAATTAAATGGCCAATAAAAACATTACTGGTGATAACACCATTCTCTAAAAATCAGAAACTAAAAATAATAGAGATTTTAAAATTTTTCATTTCATTTTATCTCATTTGTACCTAAAATTTAAATCAAAGAGGTTTCTTAAACATCAAGTTCAGGTTGATTCCCAACTTACACTCAACCAAACTGGCAAAAGTAAGACATTTTATCATTCTCCAATACAAATGTTTAACTCAAAGCAACAAAATAGAGCCTCACTCAAATAACAAGCTTTCAAACAGAACCTTACGAGATAAAAAGACAAACAAATTTCACAAAACATCATTTCTCCTGCAGAATATTACCATGAAAAACTCCTGTTTATAAGAAAATAATCTTGACAAATGAGAATCAAAATTTATTAAAAAAACACTCATCAGAAGAAGATAGAGGTCGGAAGTACAAATCTAAAGCATTTTTTAAGTCCTCGTCATCCCCCCAGGAATCCTTTTGCCTTCCTTCCAAATCCTGCAAAAAGCATCCAATTTGAGTCAAGTTAAAACAAATCACATGGAATAAAGACAGCTGCTTTAACAGATCTTCCTAACAATAAAGCAAATATCTCATTAAATAGAAAGAACAAAGAAGAAGAATAATAATAGAGGAAAGAATAGCAGTAAAGGGTTCCACCAAATGTATTGATTGGTCTAATGAGATTTCTTAACCATTTTTAAAACAAATTGAAACTGAAAATTGTACAAAATGCATTGGATGCATAAGAAAATCTAGAGATGAGTTGATTAAGGTGGAAATATAAAGCATTTGGGTGTTGTCTGGCAACGGATTAGATTTAAGTTATTATGATTAAGTAAATTTATTAAATTCTATCCAGAAAACTGTCTAGCAACAGATTTATTGAACCATATAAATCCAATAAAAGTGTTTGGCAAGATTTAACCGATTGCATTGTTCTCACCTGCGTTCTTACCTTCTCGTGCGCCGTAAATCCCGTAAATCCTCTAATTCGCGGGATTTCATAAATTCAAGATTTACGGCCAAGATCAGTGAAATCTAGATTTATCAAATTTGCAGCTTTATTTTGTCCAAAATGACCTTCTGGCAAGATTTAGCCTACATCCCGCTTAAATCTCGAGCTAACTCCGTTGCCAGACAGCCCCTAGAATCTTAGATTATCAGTAAGGAGAACTGTTATTGAAGTGGGCTAGTCAAAATGCAGAAAGGGAAATTTAATTCTTATGAATTTACATATCTCGCATCTAAACTTCCAAATTTATTACATACATTACACTTAGTTGCTTTAAATCTATGCAAGAAAAGGATTAAAATATTCAACCTTTTTAAAACTGCCCAGAAATGAAGAATCGGGATTGAAAAGCTGACAGAAGCTAGATGAAAACAGAAGATTTCAAGCTCAAATTTATACACCCATAGAAGCATTGAAATTCCCATTTTTTTATTACAGGACATGCCATCAAATTCGTAAAATCATAGTTCATTCAAACCATGCAAAAGAAAAAATCAATCACTTCCAATTAAAGAATCATAATCCATAAAGTTTGGATTTTAAAATTTCCTAGCACGGGTGCATCAAGATGCAACACAAAACCAGCCGTTGCAGAATCACAAAAATTTCCAAGAAGCAAAAAATGCGAAAACTCACACTCAAGTTTAAATCTCTAAAAGACAGTCGAAATATAAAAACCAAATTAAATTTTGATGATGGAACGCGTTTAAAATCCAAGCTCAAAAACAGGCTCATCTGCGCCCACAACAATCCCTAACAAAAAAGAAAAAAAATCAAATAAATTTTTCAACAACAACCACCTTCTCTAGTCATCCGGATAAATCCTTTCCCATCAATCCCTGCACCCACACTACAATCCTGCGGATTCTCAAACAGCGAAAGCGACAATTGCTTATGAGCAACGCCCATATCAAACAGAATAACTCCCGACGAAGGATCATCAACCAATATCTCCTTAACCGGCAGCCATAGAAAGAGCTCCTCCTGCGAAAGACCCACTAAACCCCTCAACCCACCGAAGCTCAAATTACCCCTAACCGTCTCGTTGAAGAATACCAATCCGTCGTATTTGGCGTAGCACGGACGGTCGAGATGAGCTTCCAACACACCAGTTTCCTGATCCAGATTGTAGGATGACACCGCAGTGGGGAGTAGACCAGCCGGCAGGCCATGGTCGCGAAGGAGATCGTGGATCGATCCTCCATCTGCTGCGGGGACGGAGAAAAAGAGGACAAACCCTAAAAGGATTCGAAGAAAATATGGTTTTGCCATTCGACAGCCAAAGAGCAGAAGGTTTAAAGAGGGGTTTTTGTGAGATCGACCAGGAAAAGAATGGCGAATAACTTGTGCGGAGAGCGACGGAGTGACTTTTTTTACTTCTTTTTGGTGCGATTGTCCGCATAAAAAAAAAAGAAGAAAAAAAATTCGATGGAGTTAATTTTTGAACTTTTGAAAAAATTGGCGGCTGAATGAATATATTTTTTAGGGAAATAAAGGGTCATTTATATAGTGGGGTATAAAAATTGGACCCAAAATACTCCGGGTTTGGACTTTGGTTCGGGTGGACCCAGAATAACTTTTGAGTCAGATTTGGGTTAGAAATCGTAATCTATTAATTGTTTGGAGCTGAACAGGGAACGTCAAATTGACTTGAAACTGGATTGATAAAATGAAATTGGCTTAAAATCCACATGCATATGTAGTATGTTTTATGTTAAACATGGTCTGGTTCCGGAGTTCGTTGGACTTTCTGTCTCATTTAATATTTGGGTTAAATTTGGGTCAAACAGTTCAGGTTTGATCATACTCAAATTGCTCTGTGGATTTGATTTAACACCCTTATTTGCATACATAGCATAAAATTATAATGCATTCAGCTATCTCCCACCTAAAATTTCATATTTGCACGCAAAGTACTCAACTTTTTGAAACAACATAAAATATGGTGTTATTATAAGTTTAAAGCTCTAAAGTGATCTATATGTAAATACTAATGTTTAGCTCTAAGATATGTAAAATTTAAATTTCTCTTTATTTAAATACCCCAAATTTTCTTCGTATTTATATATCCAACATCTAAAATTTAATAGTTATATTTATAACAACATTAGCTAGGTTTCTAATTAATATGCCATCCTGGTTAGGTGATGTGGTTGGATTTCTAATTGAAAAGAAAAAATTACATCATAAAGTTCAAAAATAACAAAGAAAAATATCAAAGTCCATTTAATATCCAAAACCAGCTTTGAAAAAACCAATGATGCATGATAAGAACATTATAAGTAGAATCCCAATCACTTGATTAATCCCACCTCAAGAGTAATGAGAAGGATCCAATAGTAGTAAAATCTAAGTGTACTTCCAAATAGTCCAATATAAAATGTCCACAAGAAGAATGAATTATATTCAATTAATAGAAGCATATCCAAATAAATCAATATAAAACCAAATTCAATACCAAAAGAACAAAAAATGATGTTAAGATAAATCTTCAAATACAGCTGTGACGCACAACAAAGTCTGGGTGCGTCTCAATAAATATCCAATTTAAAAGAATTTCATTTAATGTGTAAGATCAAGACTTGTATATTTTCTTAAGAAGAAATTTTGATAATCTCTTTATGAATGCTAAACTTCAACAAATAACCTGAGGTAATTTACTTCAGTAAATATTTAAATTTTAACATCTAAATTCCTAGTTGAACGTGAAATTGAATAATTTAGATTTGTTATATTTTCAATTTTGAGACATTTATTTAGACAATCAGCCCATTCTATTTAAAGAATATTTGATCATTTAAATGACCTCAAGAAAATTTCAACTATATTTTTAAGTGTTTATTAAACCACTTTAATCTCGGATGTAAATACTCTTATTTTTGAATTTGTATCTTCTAAACACATTATTTAGATTAAAATGAATTTGGTGGCATACTAAAATAAACAAGAAATAAAAATAAATAATAATGAAAGTGCATATTTGCATAACCTAATTCATATTAAATGGATGCATAAGAGGAAGTCATATATTAGGCTATTAAATAACACTTATTAAAATTGAGTGAGTTAAAGAAACCCCAATTCACCAATATTCACTAGAATCAATCCAAGAAAGTAACAATTCTCACTTAATTGGCCATGGAAGAATCTCTAAGTTCTCTCATCTCAATTTAAAAGCCTTGTTTTCTTTTTAGAAGACTTATCATGCTATTAATAAAAAAACGAAATTACAAACATAACCAATAATTCTTATGTATTTATATATTTAAAATCTAAACTTTGATAGTTATTACTATATCAACACACAAAACCCAAACTTTAATATTTAAGATATAAAATTTCATATTAAATGGATGCATAATAGAATTATTCATATATTAATACATCTTTAACATTCCATAAAAAATATCACTAATATTTTTTTTTTAATGAAACACATTTTGATATGATTATGAGACTGGTCTGTTTGGGGCAGCTTGTGCGTTTCAGGATAAGCTGCTTATCCTGAAACGCGGTCTGCGGGCCGGCCATGTGGGTTGAACCGTGACCTGCGTTTAGTATAAAAACTCAAACACAGTTTCAGATAAGCTGACGAAATGCGCGAACCAAACGGTACGACGGAAAACGCCGTCCGCACTAATAAGCTGCCCCAAACAGACCCTTATAAGTGTTTGCTTTGAAATTGTAAAAGAATAGCGATATGGATAAGGAAAAAATTTAGATATTAAAACCAGGCACTTGGGTCAACGGTGTCAATGGAAGATTTTATCAGAAGTTTGAGCATGAAGACATTTCTCATTTGTGCCTTACATGTGGCAGGAATGGCCACAAAATGCACCAAATGTCAAGATGATCCTCTTGTTGCTGGCTTGAACAAGCCAACCGCCTCAGGAAAACATTCCCAACATCCCATACCAACTCCGGTCTTTCAACCCGTGGGGGGTTGTAAGGGCTAGCACGCCGGACTTGGTTTGGTTGTTCGCACCCAAAACAAGTCTCATGACGCTCTAAAGCTATTTTTCTTGAAAGGTAGAATTTCTTTTAAGCTAGAATTTTTTTCTTGAAAGGTTGTATTATTATTATTTTTTTTTTTCAAAGGAATGGTTAGAGGCTATAATACAAGTCTTTAGCCACTCCTAATTCGTCTAATAATTCGAGTAGGGCAACTGTGTGAGAGGGGATTCGAACCCCCGACCTAAGGGGTCTTACACCTAGGATGTCAACCAACAAGTCCATGTACGCGGCATATATATATATATACCCTCATACAACTGGAGAAAATTCAAATCAAGATTATAGAAGGGAAAGATATAAAAACACAATAATGGATAAATAAAGGAGAATAATTTCTGGTCTTAAAATATAGTAACAGACCCATGGATTTCTAAACTAAATATGCATATCAAACACTCCCCCGCAAGTTGGATTGTATATGTCATACATCTCAAACTTGTTGTTGAGATTACTGAAGTGGTGCCGAGAAAGAGCCTTGATTATAACACTATAGCCCCGTGGTAGAAGCGAAAACAGTCTAGATGTCCGAACGTCGGACTAAATCACACGACGCCACTGTGTAAGTGGATTGGTGTGATCGTGTCTAGTCTTAATTGTAAAGGACTTTATGTCCCAACTAACATAACCCAAATTACATGTCTCCATAAAATATAAGTAGCTTATTGTAACTTGCATTAAAGTTACTAAATTAGTCTCCCAATTTCTATATTTTTTTATAAACATTTATGATGTTTCAGTGTTCAATAGGTTTCCATGCATCAGAATATCATCAAATTGCACTTATTCTGTTAGTTGAATCTCGTGTATTGGATTATGAAAGAAAATTGGATGAGAATAATCTCCGTTGAGTTTTTAATCAAGACAAATCTCAAAATCATTAAACTTATTTTTTGAGATTTTCATACATACCACATATTTCTTATGTATATATAATACCAAATTGTTGATGTTTACATAAATAAAAAAACGAACTTTAGCGTTATAATCATGATTCTCATCAATTCAGAGACATAAGAAAAGGCATTACACTATAAAATAGTGATACTTTTGATGTGATATCAGTGATTTAAGGGTTATGTGGTATGTATGTATTACGCTCATATTAAATTGAATTCTAAAATTTTGATTTTGTTCCTGAAATATTTTTAATAATGAATTCTAACCCAAAAATTTTCTTATTGTCGAAATTCTTCAACCTCACAATCTTTGTCAGAGATTCTTAATCCGAGGCTTTTTGAAGATGATTCACATATTTAACACTGGAACGAACAGAGGTTTATGAGCGTGGCACCCATTTCTCCCATTCATGACGTTTTCTCACTTTATCACCCTGCATGTAAATAGGAAATTATTACATAAACTATAAAATTGAAAGCATTATTCTTGCAAATCAAAATGTTTAATGCAATATTACTTTTTAAAAGTAGGAATATGAAAATGTACATTAAAATATTATCTTATTTTGAACTAAATTCCTTTTCTTAATCTTTATGAAGCAAATTATTTAGTTTTCAATTTTCATGAAAATGCTAAAATGCAAATGCAACAATTAAATATTATTTACTTGCACTTCCACAACGTATGAAGGCCTTAAAGAATCCAACATGAACTGTATTTTGTCGGCCAACGGCTTAACCTGCAACGAAGTAACAAATAATTTTTAGGACTGAATTTACAATTAAAATAAGAGACAATAATTACAGTAATAATTATCCAAACATGTACACGAAAAATAATTTTATTTCAAAAAAAAAATTCTCAGAGAAGTAAACAATTAATTTTATTCAATAAATCGTATGCATATTGACCTGCATTTCCATGAAACTCCAAGGTCTGAAAGAATCATACATGAGTTGTCTTTCTTTCATTAATTGTTGAACCTATTAACATGACAACAAATAATTTCATAAGGATGAAGGGTAAAAATCAAACAATTACAATAAGAAAATAAATAGATAAAAAAGTAAACTAAGGGTTTTTTGGTTTCAAGTAGGATTTAGTAAATCCAATAAATCCCAATTTATCAATTCTTAAAAGATTTAAATTCTGATAACATTTTTATATGCTAATATATAAATTGAAATAAATTTTAAGAAATGATTTGACAATTTTTAAATTAGATAAAAATTGAAGATCCTACAGGATTTATGAATGCTGTTTTTTTTTTGTCTTTTGTCAGGTTTAGCATAAATTCTACATAAACTCTGCCTAAAACTAGCTACCAAATCGCCCCTAAAATAAAATTAAAAATAGAGAAAAGGTCAAATCAAGGCAAAATAATTAACAAACAAACCAAAATTACTCACTCTCTTAAACTGTGCAATCAAAGTTATTGGAACCCAGCCATGATCATCCATGTGCTTTTTCAGGTAAAAATCAGTGTGCAAATTCTCTGAACTGCGGAAATCACAATACGTGTAGCACAATATTAATGAATAATGTCGAGTCATTTTAAAATTTAAAAATAAGAATATAGCAAGCATACCTGAAATAGTACTCAATCTGCTCCTGCAAGTTCGTTCGTAGATTAGCCAACAAAAAAGAAAATTTTGATTGCAGCGCAGCATAAAATCCTTGATAAGGAACGAAAGATGGCCTGCAGAAATATTGAAACTGCGGACTGGCTGAATTGTTATATGCATTCGAAGGAAAATCTGCAAAATCAAATAAGAATATTTAAGCAGAAATCATTGAAATTGATTTACAATTTAATTGAAAAAATGAGAGCATAATCTTACAGGGAATGCCATTGGGGACTTCATAAGTACTATAACAGTTGGAGGGAAACACATTTCTAATGAACATCGGATCCATAGGCGGAGAGATAGTTGGTACCATGTAAGGTCGTGGTTGTTCTCTAGGGAATTGCATGCATGTAGGCATACAACCACTCGAACCTCGACAAGAGTTGGACCACTGCTCATGACGACGATCCTGTTCGCACTGGTAACCATACCCGCCCTGGCTGCAGTTGTCACCGCCACTCAAATTTACATTGTTCTGGCCCACATTTGGCAAACAAAGCGACGTCGTAGGCAAGCCACTAAGAAAAACGCCAGCATTACCGCTGATATAAGAATTATGATTCAAAGTTGGAGGAATCAAGAGAGTTGCATTTAAATCGAAACATTGGGGAGAAGATCTAATGGAGTCAGAGAGCGATGACAACACGTTCGATCCAACATTGACCGATGACTCATTTGTAATCGGCTCATTACATGGTCTTCTCCATGTTGTCGGATTCTGCCAATCGCATGCGCCCGAGGGAACCGGTGAATTGTTTGCACCTGACATTAAGAATTGTTGGTAGGTGGGATTCTGGAAGGAGAAGGAGAAGGAGAAGGAGAAGGAGAAGGAGAAGGAGGAGTTTTGCTTTATTTGGTATGCCTCAATTGGTAGTTTTTTTGGTCCGTCATCGTATTTATAGGGAAAATTTCGATCTTCTTTGGTTGGTTGAGAGACGAAGTTTTTTTTAACTCCCCTTTTTTTTATCTTTTAAGCAATTTACACCTCTAAAATTATTTAATTTATTTAATGGCCAGTGAAGCTCTGGACCAGATTATTTTTTCCTTAAAAAGCTTGATGCTTCGTAACCATAACATTACAAAAAATATTTTATGAAAAATAGATATTTTTGTAAATATTTTATTTGAAATTAAAGCAGACATTTAAATTTATCTATAATGCATTGTCGGCAAATTACCCGCAGCCATT
>NEWO01000003.1:2682583-2694224 GCA_003013225.1 Phalaenopsis aphrodite | reverse complement strand
TATATATATATATATATATATATATATATATATATATATATATATATATATATATATATATATATATATATATATATATATATATATATGGAAACAAAGCATTAACACATGAAATCCCCACGTTTCCAGCCAATGATAAAACAGTAATTCCACCAAATAGAATACTGTCTACTACTTGAATTCGTATTTCAAGGGCTTCAGCTTTGTCAAAGAAGCATTAAAACCAAAGGGACACAAGAATAACAAATACGCTAGCACTTAACATTGATTGTTAACTCTGAATACATAACCCTTCCTATCAACATCATCTCTAAACAATAATGTTCATCCCCTGACATACTTAAATATGATTTGGATACCAAAATTGCTCATAAAATATGGTCAACGCGAGGGATTCGTTTCCAGAGAATTATGAGAAAGAAACTGCATATAAAACAAATATAGGGGAATTGAAAACTTTATTCGAATTAAAAAAATGACAAAATAAGAACTTGGTAATTCTTTTAAAAGCTTACTTTACGAAGAAGCTGATTCTGGTTGAGGAGTTCCGCTTCTTGGCCTTCTTCGGTCTGGAGGAGTGCCATCTCTTTGCCTAACATACTTCCTGCTTTCGTATTTTGAACTTCTCTGCTTGGGCTGATAGGTAGGGTACTTGCAAGGAATTATTTCCCCATTTATGTATTTATCACCTGATAAAAAGAATGAAAAAATAGAATGAAGTGGAGAAAGCTCACTTTATTCGTATTTGAAATGCCTCATCATATACTTTATGAATATTAATGAAATTTATGGTTTGATTGATGTCATATGTATATCCATGTATTTCAAACATCAACACATTAATTTATGGTAATTAGTCATTTCCTATACAATCTGACTACAGAATACCTCACAAGAATATAAATCGAGAAGTGAAACTCTTCCCATCATGTTTTGTTAGGAATTTAAAATGACTGTAGGTGTAGTTATTTTTTGTTATTTATCATAAATATTTTTTATTGCAGAAGACACTAGAGTTTTGGCTTTCCAGTTCAACAGTTGAATGCTTAAAGATATAAACCTGAAGAAATATCATTTTTAACTGTGCCAAATTTCTTCATTAGTTAAATTACTCGAGACCTCATAATTCAGAACCATCAGAACTAACCTCCGTAGTCTTTGTTCTTGACATCGATGTAGGAATCAGGCAACACCCAAAGAACACCAGGCAATCCTGTGTAACAAATGAGATAATGATTAACTATCCAAAAATAGAAGAATGTAAGCTGAAATTTTTACAACAAAAAGGTTTTACCCTTGAATTTTTCAGATGTTTCCTCTGAAACTGTGCATTGAAAACCTGTATAAGTAGTAGTGCTAAATGCATACATATTCTTCTTAGCTTCCTCCATGCTGCAAAAAACATAGTTCATGAGAGAAGAATTCCATCAAAAAATATGGAATATCTTTGTGCGCCTTTCAACCACATGTTGCTCAAATATAAGAAAATGATAGACGTTGTGCGTAATTTTTTCATTAATTCCAGGAGCAACCTTGTCAAACCCATGGATTCCTAGATTTTCCAGATCGAATTTGTTCAAAATAGTGGATGAAATCAAGCAAAGATTTGTTGCCTGGTTTCTTGCACAACTGAACATCAAATGTTGTTATCAAGTATCAAGCTATCCAAATCTTAAATTTCGTTTTCTTCCGTCCACATTATATCTCTATAAAAGTAGAAAATTCTATAGCCATAATGGAGATACAAATCTTTCGTGAAGCAGTCAGCAACCCGGTTGGTTCTTCGAGCAGAGGCTGTAAGAGGCTCCTAAAAGCAAGCAAGAATTTGTATCATGTACTCATCTTTAGACCTAGAGAAATATCTATCCATACGTGCAGTCATGTATGCAGGCAAACTTCACAAAACCTCATAAATCTCGTATCTTATTTTCTAATATTTTCTTGCAACTATTTTATCACTTTTCTCCTCATGAGTGCACTCTTGCCCACGACGACTAACAAAAGCTGAGATTTGAGATTTTCCAAAAAAAGGTAAAAGCAATGGTGTTCATGGATCAATAAGTTCAATGACTAGAATCGTAAGTACTTCAAGATATAGATTGCTGATCATCTATGCCAGAAAATTTATATCCCGCTCTCATGGAGACGATGACCACAACGAGATAAGTATACTAGAAAAGTTTTACCAAGCAGGTTTTGAGGGCTGTATACTGACAATGATGACAAAACTTAATACATATTGCACAAGAAGGCCATTACTATACTAATTGATCATTTTATTAGACATATATGAGAAGCCATCTACAGTTAATAAGATACATCTAATGAAGACGCTGCTGTAGTAAAGCATATCAATAAATTTAACATGATTATAAATTGAGTTTAATTTATAATGGAAATGGAGGCTTTAGGTAATGCAGCTTCCTTCAGCTTATGTTCGAGAACTATATGCTATGACGGAAGCGATTTCCAAATGACGTCACTATCTTTTAGGTGAAATTTTTTTATAATGTACTAATAAAAAATGCATTAAAAATTTATTGCAACAAGGAGTCCAGACACCAAAACAACATTTTTTCCTTATCAAATTTCTACAGTTTGAATTTAATATGACGTACAATCTTGGCACCAGCAGTCAAGTTGCTGAAGCAGTTTCTCAACTGAGGGAAGAAGTTTCACTTATAAATGCTACAATAATTCTGACATTTTTTCTAGACCACGTCCTCGGACCAATCATCAAAATATGACTCTCTCTTGTATCACTTGCTCCTTGTTAGAAATACTTTAAATGCAAAAATTTGTCGGATTTAGAATTACCGGTCACCAATGTTTGCCTTGATCCTATTGAATATGATCATTGCATTATCATGAATGATTTGATTTTATTTAAAGGTTGAATTGTTTTATCAGCGCATTAATGACAGAATTTCATTCCACTCTCATAGCTGGACTATCGATTTTCCAAAAATCATCGCATGAATTGCTTCTAGCTTTAACTGCATAAAATGACCTGCAACATTAAATTATTTGTTAAAGCTTGTTCATTTTATAAACAAGCAAAATCAAAATAAAAAAATGGCAGGAATTATTACAACCACTAAACATCCCGAATGCAATATAAGCAGAGATTTCTAGCAATGTCATCGCTACTCTTCCAAATTAATGGTAAAACTTAATGTCCTTGTAGTAGATAGGATTATCCTAGAATGCTCACTTTTTGCTCCTACCAATCAGATTCACCATAGCTAAAGCAGCCAAGGTTTTCGTTCTAAATATCATCTACCTACATGGATTTCTAAAATTCATCGTGAGTGATCCCAACCCCATTTTTCTCAACTCATTTGGAAGGAAATATTTCACTTAAGAGATGCACAACTAAATTCTAGCAGTTTCTATCAACCGCATACAGACAATCAAATAAAAGCAACAAATGGCAGTATTAAACAGTATCTACGATGTTTTGTAATGGAGAAAACTTAGCAATGATAACCTTTTTGTCATGATCTAATATAATCTATAATACTTCTTTACATTTTTCATCAAAATATACCTCACATGAAGTAGTTTATGGACATCCAACACCCACCTTAATTTCTGATATCATTTGTTCTTCTTTTGTAGAAACCTATGAAACAAATTAGCATATCCGCAACAATATCATATAACACCATCTCAATCTTTGTGCCACATGCAGTCATATGAAACAACTTTTTGATAAAAAATAGCGAGAAGTGGTTTTTCAAATAGAAGACCACATCCTTGTTTGCCAACAATCTTGTCGACAAATCTCTATTACTCAACAAAAATACTCCAAACTGACCAAAATATATTTTGGACCTTTTTTGGCACTTCAAAACTTGGGAATGTAGCTGATAAATTAGACTTATCATTGAAACGAAGGCACACATTCATCCAATTTTTCATGTTTCATTATTAAAACCTAATCCAAAAAATATCTAATTTCATTCTACTTCCTCAGTGGTCAAATAAGTAAAAACCCTACAACAATGATATACTATGCAAAGGAGAAAGCTGCTCTTGCGGTTATAAATTCAATGGGAAGGATTACGGTCCAAATATTCTTTTTGAGTCTCGTGCCCAAATTATGACTTTGAGAAAAAGGTCCCTTTGGAGTGACAAAGAAATATAATGAGCTAGTCAAACAACATCCCAACACCTATTCGACAAAAACCTATCCGTTCACATCAGCATCCGAGATGGCTAAGAGATTTTATTTAATTTTATACATAAAACTGTAATTTTATTAATTAATTTTTTTACACAATATGTCCTTGGTTTTGGCTATAAAAGGTAAGGTTGTTAGCATTTGAGACATGAAAAACTAATAAGTAATTTCTCTTGCCTGCTTTTCTCCCCGTTTTTCCCCCTTTTCCCTTGCCCTATCCATTTCTCGGCTACAAGGCTGTAATATTGTGATAAATTAAAATAACCGGTGTCACAGTTATATTTTCCTTATTGCACTAGCTTTACTTTAAGCCTATATTCATTATCTAAGGGTATTTATGTAATGAGGCTTTAGCATAGCTTTATGTAATGAGTACTGGGGAGTGAATCCCTTCATTCAGTATCATTTCTGCTTTATGGTATCAGAGCATTAGTCTCCCCTCCATTTGGCACGTACCATCCTTATCGCACAATTTGTTATCCGTTCATAAATTAATTGATAACAATAATGTTGCAATTATCTTTGATTGTGCTGGATTTCCTATCTTTGACCCACAGACTCATCGCATATTTTTGTGGGCATAGTTCCAAAAGACTATACTCCATACCTCCATCTTCAATCAAATCAACCACCTCGGTCACTCACCAAGCATGCTCTATCTCATTGCAAACCTCCATACTTTGGCAAAAAATACTTGGTCATTCACATTCTAATATTCTCCACCATGTCCAAGCTCCAACCAACTCTTGGAATTACCTATCCTAATTCTTTATGTAATAGTTGCAATTGTAGTAAGAGTCAGAGACAGTCTTTTCCTTCTCATTTTTTACATATGTACTTACCTTTACAGCTTATACATTCTAATGTATGGAGTCATCCTGAATTTAGCATATCAAGGCTTTTAATATTATAACATTTTTATTGATGATTAGTCTAAATTTTGTTGGCTTTATCCCATGAAATATAAATCTGAACTCTCCCAAATTTGAATTGGGTTCCTTAATCTAGTTAAAAATTAATTTAACAGTTCCATTCGAATCTTTCGATTCGATGTTGGTGGGGAATATAATAACTCCACTTTCAAACAAGCATTTACGCAACACGGCATAATACATCAATTTTCTTGTCCCTGCACTCCTCAATAAAATGATGTTGCAGAACGCAAACATCGTCACTTGATTGAAACAACTCGCACACTCTTAGATAATGCATCTCTTCCACTTATATTCTCTCTTGATGCCTTGCTCACAAGTGTCTATCTCATAAATCTTATGTCCCGCCCACTTACTCTCACTTAAAGGTTTTTGAATGCTTGTGCTACTCTTGGATAAAGCCAACTACACCGCACAAACTTGGTCCCCGCTCGGCACCATGCATTTTTTCTTGGATAAGGCTTTAAATGTTTTAACCCTCAAACAACCAAAATTCTAATCTCTCGCAATGTTGTGTTTCATGAGAACACATTTCCCCGTGCCACAACAACCTCTCAACCCACACATACGGACCCACCTCATATCAACCCCCACTTACTTATCCCTACCTCGGCCATCCTACTGACCCAAAATAAACCCATCGAACATAGCTACACCTCCCCAGCTAAATATTCCCCCAACTCGAGCACCCTGACCATCCAAACCATTTTACCTACACCCCCACTTCTCCCGAGTTATCCCCCACATATTAAACCATAACCTCTCAATACTCATCCCATGGCCACTCGAGCCAAAACCGGCTAGCTCATACCCACTAAGCGTCTTAATATGCCTCATTAAACCTCACACCCCGCCAATCCTACCTCATACAACCATGCAACAAAATCCAAACATTGGCAATGGGCCATGAGCGAAGAATTCATGCTCTTCAATCTCAAGGAACATGGACTCTTCGCTCTTGTCCCCTCTCCTGTTAACCATCCGGTCTCAGGATGTGGTTTGACTTATTGTACTAAAAAACACTCGGATGTTCATTGTTCGTTATAAAGCAAGGTTAGTTGTCCAAGGCTTCAACCAAGAATTTGGCATTAACTACTATGAAACGTTTAGCCCTGTAGCGAAAAATGCCAACCCTTTACATTCTCTTAACGGTGAACTTCAACCGCAACTGGCCTATTCAACAATTTGGTGTCTCTAATTTCTTCATCCATGGAACTCTTCATGAGACGATATATATGAAACAACCGTCTGAATTTATGGATCCGCAATTTCCACAACATGTGTGCTTCCTCTAAAAGGTACTCTATGGTTTAAAACAGTCCACTCTTGAATGGTTTACTACCATCTCGAATTTTGTTATCTCATTGGGCTTTACCATCAGCCGGGCCAATCCGTCATTGCTTCTCCAACGTAATTCTGCACAATCACTTTCCTCCTCCTGTATGTTGATGACATTCTCATCATCGGAGATTGCATGGCGGCTATCACCGAACTTACTAACCAACTCTCCACAATATTTCAAATTAAACTGCTAGGTGAAGTGCATAAATTGTTGGGAATTGATGTATGCCGAACACTACAATCAATGTTTTAAAGCCAACAGACATATATCACCAATATCCTACATGAGACGGCCATGACGGGTTGTAAACCTATTTCTACTCCTCTTCTAAGCAAGCAAATTAATAATTAGGACAACACACAACCTATGGAGAACTCATCGGAATATCGACATATTGCAGGTGCTCTCCAATACCTTATGATTACTCGATCGAACATATCCTTCACCGTCAAAAAAATATGTCAACATATGCACCAACCAACAATTCACCACTTCCAACTCCTTAAACACCTTCTCCGCTACCTACAAGGCACGGTTACATAAGGCATTCTTATCACGTATGAGGATCTATGTCTACAAACCTTCTCGGATGCGGATTAGGCTAGTGATTTGGTAAACAGAAAATCCACAATAGGTTTTTGCTCTCTCCTTGACTCAACTCCTATCTCGTGGACCGTGAAAAAGCAACAAACCATTGCTCGATCATCTACGGAGGCGGAATATAGTGCCCTCACCGCTGCTACTACCAATATCATATGGCTTCGTCGCCTTCTTACGGAACTTGGAGTGGAACAACAATATCCAACTAAACTCTTTTGCGACAATGTTTCTGTCATGGCTATCACCAACAATTCAGCGTTTCGCGCGCGAATTAAGCACATCGAGATAGATTACCATTTTATTCATGATCATATCCAACAAGGACAACTGGAAATCCACTGCATACCTGCACAAGATCAACCAAGTGACATCTTCACTAAACCTCTTGATAAGCAGAAATTTCACTACTTCAATACCAAGCTTCAGGTTCTTTCCAAGAACCATCACCTTGACAGGGGATCGTAGATATATTTACCTTATTGCACTAGCTTTACTTTAAGCCTATATTCACTACCTAAGGGTGTTATGTAATAAGGCTTTAGCCTAGCTTTATGTAATGAGTAGGGGGGATTAAATCCCTTGATTCGGTATCACTTCTACTTTAAGGTGAACTCCTTCCCGCAAGTATATATACTATCAAGTATCAGTTAGAACCGAAAGACAAATTTAATGCAGCAGAACAAACAAAATATCGCCCGCAAAAAAACAAAATTAAAAAAAATAATAAAAAGAGCCATTGAATTCCAGAGATCTCCAATACCGTAGAGGTGACAAACCACGAACCCTACTGCTACTCTCCGAGTATATACCTTCCAAGAACAGTAGCGAGGGTATTGAGATACGTATCGATCATCTGCTCCCTGGTGGGCGCCGGATCCTTAGGAAATTCCATCACGATGAGCCAGTGGTTGTAGTCGCAACCAGGAAGCAGGATCGTCTCTCTCGGCTCGCTGCTGCTGCTCCTCTTTGACGAGTAGTCCCCGTCCACCGCCATAACCCTAACCCCAGAGTTCCACTCTCGCCGAACAACAGGAGATCGATGGCGTAAAAACGAAAGACCCGTGGTCCTGGCTTTCTGAGGCGATAGGAAAGCAGGGCACACAAGCATCGAGGACGAAGGCATCAAGCGAGGGCTCGGAGAGGACGAGGAGTAAGGTGATGATGTTAGGCTTTTTAGGCGGAGAGAGGGGTAGCTCATGGTCGCCATTGTAGCGTGGGTGGAGCTAGGAGGGGAGAAGATAAGGGTAACCGGTAAGCGAGCCTGAGAATAGAAAAATTTGAGTTCCGGACAGATATTTCACCACGAGTAAAATGACCTGATGCACTCTTAGGAGAGAGTGTGTGTGCTGTGTGAGTGAGGAAAAATTATTATAAACAGACTCTGCATTCAAAGATGCATGCGGTGTCCAATCTACACCGTATATCATTGTGATCTACGGCAATGATATATTTCGGTGAGTCCTACTTTAATTTTTTTTTAATTGATTGCATCGTCACTGTAAATTTACAATATAGATCGTACACCGTATGCATCTCTGCATACGGTGTCCGTATGCAATAATTTTTTGAGAGAGAGAGACACAGAATGGTCTATTTTGATAACATGAACTGTGTCGAACATCACTCTAGAGCTTCAAAAATTAAGTCATGTGCGCCTATTCAATATTCATTTCTTTCTATCGACGGATGAGAATCTGTCTGGATTAGGGTTTCATGCAGAGTTTTTCATCTGCGATATTGGTATCTACGGTTTTGAAATCTCTGAAGCAATTGGTCGCCAAACGAGAAGCAGTCGTAGTCTCTCTCTCTCTCTCCAAGTAAGTTATTGTGATATTTAAGTTTTTTCGGAAATAACACTAACATCCAAATTTAGGGTTTATGTTGCGAACTCACTCGTGTATTTTTCCTTTAGTTTTCAAGCATGCTAACATAGAAGAATGAAAGAACTCAAGGAAAACTGAAAGAGGAGTCAACAGAGAGCATCCATATAAATCAGTATTATGGTTCTAGTTCCATTCAACATTTTACTATTTACGGTTTTGACATTATAAGTCATATCACGAGCGAAACAGTAAAATATTACCATTAAACTAGCATAATACTATCATGTCATCACACTAATAAAATTACAATACAACTATATTTTTATCACAATAGCATCATAATACCACACTAATAACATCACTCTACAACCACGCTATTAATCCCACATTACAACCACTAATAAACCCACAATGTAATCACATTTGTATCACAATAACACCATAATATGACACTAATAACACTACTATACAATACCACTGTTAACCTCGCATTCCGCCCACTAATAACATCGCAATACAGCCGCATTTGTACAACAATAACATTATAATATTACACTAATAACACCACCATACAACCACATTATTATCAACATAATACGACCACTTTTCTCTACTATGTATTAACCTCTCCTTAGGTGGTGTCGGCTTGGGTGCTCCACCAGGTGTAGTTTGTCTGTTTGATTCTAGGTTGGAACTCTACTTTTAAGGTGTGTCAATCACCAAGTGACATTGCTATTTCACGACCTTCAAAGCTAAGGTTTATACATGAAGTAGGGACCATTATGGTTGCAGTTGCAACTCATTACTAACATAAGACTTTAGTCGTCCAAGACATCTTGCTACTATGTGCTCCTTCGTTTCCACCAACTCCTATTTCAGCATAAGTTGATCAAAGTCAGTTGTGTACTCCTCCATAGAAGTGTCCCACCGGCTCAAGTCGTGGAGCTTTATGAAAATTTCCTATCGATATTGTACATAGAGTATTTGCGTTGCATCTCTGATCTTACTATTCCCTTCTCGTTGTCAAATGCACTTCTGGTTCTCCCACCACAATGATGTACCTTTCTTAAGCTTGATGATTGGAAATTTAACTTTTTTGTCTTGAGGAACATCCTTATACAAAAAAAAAATTCCTTCACTATTTTAAGCCACTCGATAATCTCATCTAGATCCATACAATTGTTACAATTCGATAAATCCACATTTACTTCAAGTTCCTAGCTTCTTCAATGATATTTTAAGTCGAATCTTCGAGGTAGTAGTACTTGGTTACTAGAAAGTTCTTGGTCGAAGGGATTCACTTCCTCCTCTTAATTTGACGAGGCTACAGATTACCTCACCAGATTCTCTCCTCCTAAAGTTTGCATGCCTTTATTGCATCTTGAAGGATTTCTCACTATATATCTTCCATGGTAAGTTCCTAAACACCTCTTTGTAGATTTATCATATACGAAATTGTGTCATTTACACCCAAATAGGTTTTCGATACATATAAGATTACAAAGCAAAGGTTGGTTGGGGGTTTAGATTTTTTGGTGATAGGTGTCGGGGTATTTTTTTTGTGAACATAAGAAAATTGGATTTTGAAATTTTAGGATTACGGCTAGAGTTGTAGTAGGAATTGTTTGGGTGTTGTGGATTTCTTCTTTTTTTTTTTTTTCTTTGAAATGTTGGATTTAGGGCAAGAAGACAAATCCTTAAAAATTTTGGGTTTGTCGGGGTCTCATAACAGCTAATATTATTCTAAAGGCTTTTAGTAGATTATGTGGGGGGACAGTTATGGAATGACAAGGGAACAAAAAATCGCGAGGGGTAATTGGAAGAAGCACAACGTGAAATCTGCTGCTAGACAACAATTTAGCATTGATCGAAGGTGGGGCAGCAACCCGAAAGCAGAAGACAACAAGTTTCTGTTGCCAAATAGTGAGTAGACGCGAGTTCAATGTCTTTCAGGTTGACACAACAACTCAAACAACGATACGATTAGATACAGTGGCTAGGAAATTCCACCACATGTTCTCTAGCAAGATACATACACGCTACTTGCTAAAAAAATACAATATTTCGTAGTGTAAATTCTAGAGAGAGAACAGTCAAATTCATAAACAAAAAAAAAAACTAAAATTCAAACAGTTGCCACAATATTTACAAAAGTCCTATAATAGAAAATACCAACTTGAAAAATATGAAAAAAATAAAAAAAGGAAATAAAAAAAGAAAAATGGAAAAACAAAACTCACACATCTCCCCTAGTGTAAATCATGGACGGACTTGCGATCCGGCGGTGCGCTAACCCGACACTCCACATCAATTATTTTCTGATGTTCAAGGGCATATGACTATGTAACTCATATTTGAATAGTGAAACCATTTCAACTCGGTCATGCTCCGTGTTTTTTTCCTTTTCTTAATTTTTCACGTAAAAACCTCTGATATCTCTTCTATCAATTATTTTTATATTCATGTGTGTGTTGGATTTTCGTACAATACTAAGACATAAACATATCTATGACACTACAAATTTTCCGACGTAAAACTTATATAAATAGAGAATAACACGCATTGGATCAATAGATTGGGGGATCACTCCATAGACTAAAAATTTTATGAATCTTTTTCATTCATTTTCTCATATCAAAATTTACAGCAAAAACTTTAACCTCTTTTCTTTTATCAAATTTCTTAGTAGTTACTTCTAGCCTGTTCACATTTCACACTATCATTTATAAAGAAAAGCACCAAGTTAAGGCAATCTAAT
>NEWO01000003.1:2635542-2662646 GCA_003013225.1 Phalaenopsis aphrodite | reverse complement strand
AAGTCAAAAGGATATGACTTTTCAACGAAATCGGACGAAGAGGTGTGAAAGGGGAAAGACTCGAATCTGGAACATTGTTGAGGAATCCAAATGAAGAGAAACTAGGGGAGGCCACAGACTCGGAGGCGAACCTCGGTTGCTTCCCAGTTTATCCTACGGTTTGACTTCAGTTTCGAGAAGAAATTATTAAAAGGTTTCATCCTGCCAATTTTATTTAATTATGGCTTATATTTGCGTGACACGGTCACACAAATCGCCTAGAAGATATGAGGGTTTAAGTCGTATTGGACGACAACCTCGGAACCTAGAACAAGTTAAGGCTTAAATCGCACAACAGAACTATACGAATGCCTAAAGAAAAAGTGGAGGATTTTTGTTGCACTAGGCAAACAACCTCGAAATCTTATTGATTGTTGTTTAATTTCTAAAAAAAAGAAATGGTTTTGCTGTGGAAGATATGTTCTGTTGTTGAAGATGGTCGTGCTGCCCACCGCGCTAGCTCCAAGCTTCACGACGTGACGAGTTTAAGTTTTTTAGGGTGTCCAGTTATGATGTCAAATCAAACGGCCTTATGGTTGTAGTCCTCTAAACATCCTATATAAAGATGAAATATGCTTAAAGCTATATAATATAAAGTGTGCAATGTAGGAACAAACAGTAGAATGCATGTGGAATAGTAACAGGTAGAAACAGAAACAGTATAACATGCTATACAGGAAGAACAGTAACAAGTGGAAACATGAATAATATAACATGTTGTACGGTACGGTAGTAGGTAGGAACATGAATGGTTTAACATGCAGTACAGGAAGAGCAGTAGCAGGTAGAAAACATGAGTAATATGACATGCTATACAGTACAGTAGCAGGTAGGAACAGGAAAATAAAGTACTGAAAAATGTAAAGCAAACTTGTACGCCGTGAGATCTGATATTTCTTAACTATAGCAAGCCTAAATGCATCTCAAAAGCAAAGTTCAGAAGAAAACGTCATCCAAGAAATCTGAAGAAGAGTGTAACAACGACTCATGACAGAAAACTCAAGAAAATCAATGAAAAGAGACTCAAGTAAAAAAAATCCTCAAAATTCTTGGGGAATTTTGGAAGGAAGGAAAAGTTACCCGGGTTGCCTTTTCCCAAGGTTTCATAAAACCAAACCAGGGAAAAGTTTGGGTTGGGGGGGCCGGCATGCCTTGTTTTGGGCTTGGTTTCGGTTTTTTTTTTTTTTTGGTTGTTCCCGGAGGGTTCTTGGTTCCCCGGATTTTTTGGACCTTTCCCTTGTTTTAAAGTTTTTTTTTGACCTTCCTTCGGGGGGTTTTTTCCCGTTTTAACCGGGTTTTGTTCGGTTGGCCACCCGGTTTTAAATTTTTTTTTTTTTTTTTTTAAACATGCATACAAATTTTAAGCATGCAAAGAAGAGTTATCAATTTTTGTTTCGTAGAAAAGTATGTTTTTGCTTGAAAAGGGTTTATCAAAACTTATATTAATTTTTTTAGAAATTTTCGTTGTGCATGAGTCATTATAACGTTCCACTTATTTCAAATTTTAATAAAAATACAAATTATTAGGATTATATCATTTGAGAAAAAAAAAACTTATTACTTTGAATATCCTTAGTAAGGATCTTCATAATTAATACAAAATAATATAATATCAATATTGTACCTATAAAATTAAAAAATATGTAGTTGTTTCACAACTACTAATATTCGTCAAAGCTCGAATATCTACTTTTATGAACTTTTTTCTTAATGTCCAAAAACGTAAGCTTAATTCTATACCTCCTCAAAATAAATAAAAATCATATGAAAATCCATTCTATGCACTCTTTATCAACCGTTTCGATAATGGTCTAAATGAAAAAAGAAACAAACCTACAAAGCTCATTTAGGCTGTACAAGATACAATATAATCTGACATGCTGAGGACAAAATAAAAATTTGATAACATAACAATAATGGAACTGGGGAAATACTTATGTCATCATGTCACCTTGATAGGTCGTACCTCTATCATAACTACCCATGGTCGACCAAATATTCTTCTGAAAAAGAAACCTCGCAGATTTCCAAGCTAAAAAAAGTTAATCGATTGAGTAAATTGATTCTTCACAGGCATGATTGCATCATTCTTCAATGTTTTGATATGCCGCAACAAAAAGGCAATTATAAGAATATTTTGTGCTTAAAAATGTGATGCATGGTAAGAGAATTTATAACACAATAAATGAATATCAAGTTTAAGAACTTGCGCTTATAAGATTTATTTACACTATTAGGCAGACAGTCCTGCTTGATAACATAGAACACAATAAAAGAAAATCAAGTGTGAGATCTCGTGCTTATAAGATTTATTTACACTATTTGGTAGGTAGTCCGGTTTATAATACAAAAAAATTAAGCAAAAAAGTTGAGACATGACATGGTGTAGAAATATGAAAGCAAACAGAAAATATACCTAAAAGGGCGGAATTGGTGACGGCCACTCTCTCTGATGCGCAGAGGACCTTCTGGATGCTCTTCAGCGTCCTTCATTTTATTAAAACATCTTGCAAGATAGGTCCCTTGCTGTGCAGCGACCTGAAGAAAACATTGATCGGGTTAGAAACAGTAAGAAATTCAGAAAACAGCAGTCGGTCAATTTCCACAAATTCAGAGAACAACCTGTGCTGTAGCTGGAAGTGTCTTTACTTGTAAATCCACGTCAGTAAGAGCTTTCCTGAACTCTTCTATGTCCACTTCTATAGCCTCTTTCTTAGCATCACCTTTAGAATCCTTAAGAAGTTCAAGAATGCTGCTAATGCTCCTGCTCTTCAAATATAGTTCGACTTGGGGATACATTAAGTAAATATCTTCTAAAACATCCTGAATTTCTTTCACTGTCAAAGTTCCAGAGTTATCTTTATCCGCTATCCTGAATATTTCTGCAATATCTTCCTGATTTCAGGAAAAAAAAAATCACTTTGAAAAAGTACACTTTTATTATCAACTTCATAGCCTAGATTGTTATAATAATCTTTTTAATAGCTAGACAAATCAAAATTCGATACACTGATCTTAATTTAGTTCCAAAGAGATCATTTTGGATCAATTTTATATGGAGGCCAAATTAGACAACTGTGATACTCTGAGACTAAAAAGCTACATATGAGTAGTCATGAGACTTAAAATCTCAAGACACGTTTTATTTTGAATCATAAACTATTATCCAATATCATGTGCATCTCAAAGCATCCACATGGTTGAAATCATGTTTTTTTTTTAATTATTGCTTCAGAAAGTGGAAGAGAAGAAAACAATATTGCACCGATCTAAGGGTTTAACAAATAGGTGGTTGTGGAATAAAATTGGAGAGGGAATATGAGAGGTAGATGGAGTTTGGAAGGGGATAGAAGAAGTTTAGCTCATTTCCGGGCTGAAAATAGTGAAGAGAACCACAAAATAATGATTCAAATGAGGCACGGCTGCCAAAAGAGATCCACCACCTATTCTTGAACAAGCTACAAACACACCACTTGTAACAGAAAGAGGATATAACATGCCTTAGGGCAAACAAAATCAAAGGACACAAACTCAAATTACATGAACTAAAGCAGAAGTCCCCAAACCAGATTCATAAACAACATGTAATTCTAATTCAATTCAAAATAAGCATAAAAAACAGGCCCACGAGGGCCAATCCACCCCTACAGGAAGGAATGATCTTCTAATGAGACATCTGTGATAGAAAATACCATCAAGATTCTCGCCTAAGACGGAAAATTCCAGCTCCCGTGTCAATCTCCCAAGGAAGGAGAATCTTCATCTTCTCTTGTGGAGACTTCTGGATCCTCATATTATGATAAGTTAGCAATGATAAGATAACACAAATATTAGTCTTCTGACAAATCAATTTTAGACATTGTCATTAATCCTCTTGATAACTTGGAATGGTTCATCTGCCCTAGACATCAGGGTTAAAAATAAAACTACATAAAATCTCTTCTTCAATCTAATCCACACTAAATTTTACACTAAATCTCCTCTTGCCATTAATCCTCTTGATAACTTTGAATTATTAGCCTTCTTCTGATACTTGGTGTTTTACTTCACAATTTATATCCTTACCTGCTCATGTAAAGTTTGAATATCTGACTTTAACCTTTGCATCCATGCTAACTCAATAGCTGGGAGTATCAACACAAACTCTAAAGGAGTGAGAGAATTTCATCTGTATATAACAACAAATGGGCTGAAACCTCTGGACTCACTAGCGAAGCAATTATAGGTAAATTCAACCGGTGAAAAAAATCAAATTCCATTAATTGACATTTTTGCCTACAGAGTATCTAATGAGGTTTCCCAAACTATCATTTATAATTTTTGTTTTTCAATTTGGCTGAGTGCTTTGCAAAATTAAATTGAAGTTTTGTACCTGACTTATCTAAGAAAATCTCTAGAAGTGGTTGAGAAATTTCATATTTCTATCTGAAATGATGGTTCTGGATATACCCTGGATACAAACTATCCAACAAGGGCCTTTGGAACAAAGAGGGGAAGTGTATAAACATGTACTCTGCCCCTAGGTTTTAGCTAAGTGACAAACTTTGCATCGTTGATTATCTCTCCACATCTCATACAAATATGAGTTAATAGAAATTCTCTCACACTAAAGAAAGAGTCTTATCTCTATCAAAATGTCCTGTCATCCCCCCATTGTGATACTCCTATAAAATCCTATTGAGTGAACTCTAAGGAATGCACAATTTGTTCTAGAAGAAAAGATATCTATCAGATCAATAATAACGGGTCTCCAAACATTCTAAAAATTCTCATCAACAACATACAAATTCTTCAACACTTCAAAACCAAAAATGCTGGACTGCTCATAAAATCTATTTTGACAACAGGTTCATGATCTTTTAAAATTCTCATCACCGGCATACAAATTCTTCAACACCTCAAAACCATGTTGGACTGCATAGTAGTAATCAATAAGTGGTAATAACTCATTACATTTGCTAATTTGTTTTGAATCCCTGCCTTGTGCTCGAGCAAAAATGGAATTAAGAGGTAATTCCACCCAGAAGTTTACCCCTAAGCTTCCTCCAGGTGTACAAGAACCTCAGGGTCTTCGATCAGTATAGAAAGTAAATTCGTGGTTTAGCCAAATGATTTGAGAATCGTTTTAGTTGTTGAGTTGGTTGGATTGAATTTTAATCTACTCAAAGAGGATCTCGATGGTTTGAAGCAGCTCAGATACTCTTGGATAAAATGTTCTTCACTCCCATCATTGCTTGAATTTCATGGGCACTCTTGATGAGAAATAAGGGATTAACCAATGAAGCCCAATCAACAAACAGTGGATTTCTCACGAGTAAATTAATAGAATTAATAGATATTATGGTTTGCAGAAAGATAAATATCTTATACATTTAATAATTAAATATGTAGGAGAAAAGACTAAGAAGAAGATAGGTTATATTTCAAAATTTGATATTCAAGTAGGAATCTTACTAGAAATAGTGTATGTATAATAATAAATAAGAGTTTGAAAGATAATAATATTAAAATTAATAGAATTAGAGATAGAATTATAAACTTAAAGATTGTTGTTGAAATTAAGATTTTTAATATTACAAGTGTTTATGCTCCTCAAGTAGGTTTAAATATATTATTAAAACAAAAATTTTGAAATGACATGAAGAATTAATACAAAGAATACCGCTTGAATAAATAATTTTTATTGAAAGATATTTAAATAGACATATGGATATAGTGATAGAAGATTTTAGAAATATTCATGATGAATGTGATTTTAGAGTAATTAAAGAAAAAAATAGCCATATTGAATTTTATTTTAGCTTATAATTTTGCTATTGTTGATGCTTTATTTTTTTAAAAAAGAGAGTATATAACACTTATAATAATAGGTCTAACAAAACAAAAATTAATTATTGTATTATAAGAAAAAGTTATTGTCGATATTATAAAGATTGTAAGGTCATTCTGACCGGCGACTTTATATAAGCTCAAAAGTATAAGTTAAATATGGACGTAATAAATATTCAATAATTGAGTATATGTATCGCTCCAGTAATATAGGGCTCTAATAGAGTCCTAGATATCGATCCCCACAGGGAGTGGTTTAGAACTGCAGACTAAGATTTTTAGAAGAACAATACTTTAATCAAAACAACGAAGTTCAATTTACTTATCTGTCACTAATAGACAATTTAAATAAATATGTAATTTTAATAACTATTAAATAACTAATGATACTAATGAAGGTTTAAATGTGATATTCAATATATAAGAAAGCATCATTCTCCTTGTCAAGAAATTATAGTGAATGAATAAAGTGAATTAGTTCAAATTTTATTGTGTCAAATAGGAGAATACTTATTATTTACCCTTTGGTCCAGGCATAAAGAGCATTGACTAATCTCACGCTTGTTTACTGAATCTGCGGTTAGGCTGGAAGGATACCGGCTCTCACTTCGGATCTTCCACGTTCCCCTCACTTGAGGGCTAACATCTACACTTCAGCACCCAAACGATATGACCGAATTGAGGATTTTAGTCTGTCACTCTAAAATCTTCAATTCTACACCCGATAATATTATTTTCATATTTATTTGCACCCAACTTCCAAGGGCTTTGACCTCCCTGAATCTTGAATGTAATCTTCACTTTAATTGTAAAACTCAACAGATTTTAACAAATCAATTAACCAGATTGAAATTAATTAAGATCGAATAAAAAGATCATCACAATTTCTTAAACATTTTCATGGTTTCACCAATTCAAATCACCATTTCACAAATCTCGAGACAATGAGAAAGACAAAAAAAACTACTCAGATCTCATGGGTAAAACACAACAAAACTCGAAATTCATATATAAAATCAAAGTCATACAAACTACAACAAGTAAATAACTTATCTCTAATTTCTCCCCAAGAATACTCCTCGAAGTTCCTCTAAATCTCTTCATTTCTTTACAGCACACAGAATTCATCTTCGAAGTAGCAAGGAGGAAGAAATCTCACTTTCCCTCCACTCTTACAATCTCTCGAAGAATTCCTCACAATTTAGACACTCTAGTAAATTATCTATACACTAATGGAACCTCTCTAACCTTCATGAACCTTCTAACATCCAGGACCTCTCTACTTTTCGGCCAAAATATTCTTTTAAAGTTATGGATGAGCTTCCCAAGAGTTACCTAAGCATCCCATCAAAATTTAGCCTTATCCAAAGCTTGAGTAGGCATAACCGCCGAGCTCGCCGTCGGCGACCTCGAGGGCGTCGTCGGCAGATTTCTGGAGAATTTTATCCTCTAGCCTCGAGAAAAACTCGTCGTCGGCGGCGTCTAGAGCGTCGTCGGCGACCTAGTTCAAATCTCCACATTTTGGTCATTTTCGCTCCAAATTCGCTCTTTTTTTTCATTTTTTTGCTTCATTGACCCTAATTCATCATTCCTGCAACAAAACATCAAAAATAGTTTTTTAAAAGTGCAATATCATTAAAAATAGTATAAAATAAGTATGAAAATCTTAATATATTTTCCTCTGGTCACATTCCAAATAAAAATTTAAACACTAAACATCGATTATTAGTTTTAAATTTTAAGATAAATGGTTGGAAGATAAAAAATACAATGAAATATTATACTAGAAATAGATAGGGAGCACTTAAAAAACAAAAAATAAAATTATTTTTATAAGTAAACTTCAAGATTGTAAGATTTGAATTGTTTATAAAGAAACTAATGTCATGTGGGATAACATAACAAGCACTATTAAGTTAGTAGCAAAAGACATATTCAGAGAATAAAAATAGAAAAGCTCTTATAAATAAAAACAATTGGTGATAAAACGTTACTATGCAAGAACAGAATAAATATAAAAATTTTTATTATAAAACTGGTTTAAAAGTCAAAACTTAGCGAATTGAAAAAAATATAAGGTGGCTAGTAGGGAGTCTAAAAACAATTTTTTATGCTAAAAAATTTACTTTTAATTATCTTTATAATAGATTAGATACTAAAAAAAGTGAAATATATATGTACAAACTTGTCAAACAAAGAGATAAAAAAGTAAAGATTTAAGTTCACCTAAAGTGCATTAAAGATGAAAAAAAATGTTTTCCTTAGATTAGGATATTTGACATGGGTAGTGATATATTTTGATAAAATTTTCAATAAATAATTTGAAAATAGAATCGATTTTAGTGATCTTAATATTGTTAATAATAAAAAAAACTTCACTTTTACCATCGTATTGGTAAAAAAGAAGTTGATGAAACTTTAAAAAAATGAAAGGTGGAAAATCAATAGGACCTTGTGGTATCCCAATAGAAGTGTAAAAATGTTTAAAATATTTTGAAAATTCTTGATTTACTAATTCCTTAATATAATTTTAAACAATAAAAAAAATGTCTGGTAGAGGAAGAGTACATTAATCCCTATTTTTAAGAATAAAGAAGATGCACAAGAATGTGAAAATTATAAAATAATTAAGTTAATTTCATACATTAAAATTATAGAAGAGTAATTGAAATAGGTTAAAACTTGATACAAAGATTTCGCAAAATCAATTGGTATTTATGTAGGGCAAATCAGCTATGGAGGCTATACATTTATTGAGAGATTTGATGAAGTACAAAGAGTAAGGGTAATCTGCATAAAATTTTTGTTGATTTAAAAAAATCTTATGATAAGATTCCAAGAGAAGTTCTGTGGAGTGTTCTAGAAAAAAAAAAGTGTTGATATGACCTATATTCAAGTCATTAAAAATATGTACACTAGAGCAGTTACTTGTGTTTGAACAAATGATGAATTGATCAAGTATTTTCCTATTTCAATTGGATTACATCAGATATTGGATTTAAGCACATATATTTTTGCTTTAGTTATGGATTTTCTTACTAGACACTCACCGAAGGATGTACCTTGGTGTATGTTTTTCCCTGATGATATCTTCTAACGATAAGTCTAGAGAAAGACTTCAGAAAAAAAAACTTGAATTTTGAAGGTTAACATTAGAGTCTAAAGACTTTCATTTAAGTAGATCTAAAATTGAATTCATGGAATGAAGTATCATAAATAGTAAATCTAATGGCGGGGTTGTAATCATGGGTGATCAAGTCATTAAAAGGAGTTAATATTTTAGATATCTCATGTCCATTGTTCAAAGTAATAATGATATAGATGAGGATGTTATTAATAGAAGTCAAGTTGGATGGCTGAAGTGAATGAATGAAGGGGGCCTATTGTGTGATTGAAAAGTACTGCTTAGACTTAAAAAGAAAATTTTATAAGATGGTGGTGAGACCTGCAAAGATTTATAGCGCAAAATGTTGGCCTATAAAAGATAAGAATATAGCTAAGGTAAATGTTGTTGAGACGAGGATGCTTAAGTGGATGAGTGATTTTATACTTAGATATAAAATGCAAAACGGATATATCTGTTAAAGGGTTGGTGTAGCTCCAGCAACAGAGAAGATTTGCAAGACTCATCATAAATGGTTTGATCACATTAAAAGTCGGTCATCCGATGTTAAAGTTAGGAGAGTAGATGTTTTAGATTCAAGTAATGCTAAGAAAGGTAAAGGTAAACCTAAAAAGATTTAGGCATGTACAAAAGATTATCTTAATTTATTAGAATTAAATGAAAATATGACACTATATAAGACACAATGGAGGAGAAGGATTCACTTGTTGTATGCTAACGTTGCATATTCTTAGTAAGTAAAGATGCATATACTAGATGTTCAAAGATAATAGAACAAACATATTAATCTTAGTAGATCAACTAGTTCAAAAATACATGGAAGGTCATCATCAAATACACTTACCATGATTTTTCTTTGACTGATAGATGCACAATCGCCAACCGCATAGATACCATCACATTCACAAACTCTTAACCATTCATCAGTAGCCAAAACACGCCTATTGCCCTAGGGATGTAAATCATATGGTTAAAAACATAAGACCACGTAAAGATCATTGGTTATCAAGAAAACATAAGAAATCCTTCAATCATCTAACCTGACCAATTTGCTTCATGAAGTCCGCAATTAGAGGTCGGGTACCTATACCAGTAGACCACACAGCCATACCATAAGGTTCTGAAAACTCCCCAGTTGTCTTGGATCTCATAGTAATTTCTTTATCAGAGACCTTCATGACTCTGAATCCTGTTTTAAGATCAATACCATCTCTCTGGAACTTCTCTTCCGCAAACTTACCAATCCTTTTGTCAAACCTGTAAACCAAGAAAAACCAAGATTAAAATTTAGTCCTAAGCAAAACTAAATTAAAATTACTTTCTTATACCTAAAGTAAACAAATAGAATTGAAATAAGTGGGAAATTTGTGGGTATCACGTCATATATTTAGCAGTCCACAAAAAATCCATCGCTATGGCTTGGTAGATGGATCCTGTCACGAGGTGCTCAGGTTGTGACTGTATTCTTTCAAGTTTACAGTCACGAAATAAAGAAACTCATAAATTAGCATGGTTTCCCAAACATTAGCTATTACAGAGATGATTATTATTCCTAAACAAAAGCATAATACAAATAGACATAATTCATCTGGAAATAGTATTCATAAATTTCCAACAAAAACTAAATCCAACATCATATAAAATTAGCATTATCCCTATAATTTGGCTTGCCGCACTTACATAAAAACCATGTTATATGATTTGTATTAAATTGTGAATTGTTTTTCTTCAAATTATTTAAATTTAAAATGCATTTGAATTCATCTCGAAAAAAAACATTCATCAAACACACGGCTAAAACTAAAATCCACATAACCTAAATTTTCGACCGACTCAATACCCCAACCGTTCTTACTGTAATTATTAACCCAAATCCTAAATTTTAAAAAGACAACTTTCCTACCTATAACAAAAGCCACCCCAAAAACTACCACCAAAATGCTAAGCACTCAGCCAACATTTGACAAAAACTTTTTTCCCTACATTACCCACCTAGCCCTAACCCTAATCAGATTTTATTCTTCCTTCAAAACAACCATTCGAAGAATGAGACACCATACCATTAAAGAAAAACCCTCAATGAGGTATTCAGGAGAACATTAAGGAGGATATGTAGTGAAAAATCCTCCTATTGTAACAAAGGTTTGACGCCTTTGAGGAAAGAAAATTTTGGAGAGGTCTCCAACAACCACAACAACAACTCACTGGATCTAGAAGAGGAAGGGAGCCCTTTCCACCATTAAGTTTCCTGTGACAAATAAACAATACCCCTGTGATTTGACATGAAATATAAGATGAGAAATTAGAATTTAGAGTAAAGGTAGTTTTACCAAATTTTGACGATCACATGGATGCCAACGAGTTCATTGAGTGGCCCCAGACAATGGAACGGGTTTTTTATTACAAGAACATTCCACTTAACAAAAAGGTAAATCTAATTGTCATTATAGAATATTGTGTCTCCATGGTGGGAAAATTCAAAGCGCATATGCCAAAATTACAGAAAAAGCAAAATCACTACATGCTCCACGTTAAAATAAGAGTTGCAGCATGTCACGTCTTTTCTTAGAATTCAAACAGTTTAAATTAAAGTGTGAATTATAGGAACATGAGGAGAACAACATTGTTTTATATTTAGGAGGATTGATATTGTATATTGGCAAAAAGATACAACTACAACCCTATTAGACACTACAAAATTTCTAGACCTTAGCCTTGAAAGTGGCAACACAGCAATATCATATCTACACCATCCTTCAAATAAGGTTCAACTATCGAATCAGATAGCAAAAGAGCACTCATGAAAGCACCCATACCAATCCCACCCAAGTAGAAATCAATTTTAAGTGGAGAAAAGGGAGAGGCCGCCAATATTCCCAAATTCAGGTCAACCAAAAAATACCTCAAGTGTCATAGTTTTGGGCAAAATGTGTCTGATTGCTCAAATACAAGAGTGATCTCTTTCACTAAGGAGCAGTTGAAGAAATGGGCAATGGCATGGGAGAGAATGAGGATGTCAGAGAGGAGTACCAATCTCTCAATAACGAGAGAGATGGTAGTGATTTGACGGACCATTTAGGCTGAGCTTGTGAGAAAAGCACCGCCAAGATTAGCATTAATTTTCCTAGAAGGCAATAAATTTGATGAGCTAATATCAAAAAAGGCAATCTCTCTAAGGGAGTTGTCAAATGTTCTACTGGCATTTTACCTCCTAGGTGCCTAACACTAAGAGCGGTCCAACATATCATCAATTTAAAAAGAGACGAAAAATTTTGAACTATTTATGAAAGACTATGAACAAAGTTGGGTACTAAGTTTCAATTCAATTCACCAGTGCACCAACAAATTGATGGTCATACAGGAGTGGTGAACCATATTCTTGCAAATTTCCTTAGATGTTTTGTGGAAAAGCGAGAAGGAGAATAAGCCTCTTATAGGCAACAACAATGACATAGGAGTATCAAGTCCTCGATACTTTAGAATTCAGAGGATCCCGCTATTATGCGACAGTCCCAAGCAGGAAATGCGATCGTGGAAGGGCTAAACAGAGAAAATCTCATCCGGTTGACGGATTCAATAGAGATTGTTAACTTTTTAAGCTTGTTTCCTATTTATTTTCTTATAATTAAGATTCTTTCTAGTAAAAAACTATTTATATACTTTAATTTTTATGTTTTGAAGACTTTGCGTGATTTTGTGTAATTTGGAGATTGTAATCTCTGATTTCTTTTCTGAGTGTTTTATTCTCCTCCTTTTACAAGTGGTGTTTCTGCTCTTGCTCAGGAACATGTGGTGGATCCTCCGCGCCGCCTATACTTCATTGTTTCATCTACAGCCTAACTCCAATTTGTTGTCCAAAAACAACTTTCACCCCTTACTCTCTTCCAAACATCATCGATTGCTCCTATGCTCCTTATCATTCTATCAAAACACTACCTCCCAACAAAATTCGCTTCTTAAACACCCTATAAGAGCCCTATAACGGTGTTGGAGGGGGTCCAAGGACACTAGATATTGAGGATATCATAAAAAATTGTATTGGTGGAGGTGGGCAAAGAGCTTCAAGTTAGACGAGACTGTGACAATCTACTATTATGAGGTGAATTATTTTCAAATAATTTATCCTCCTATAACATTCACGGTTGTAGTTTAACTTTGATTTAGAATGTGTTCGACAACATTATTGTCTTGGGATGATATAAATAATTTTGAGGTTCATCAAATTCTAGTTTATTCTAATAGCTATGTACTTCTTTTGCATGATTAAAAAAATAAAGAATTGATATATATAATCAAAAACCATCAAAAAGGACAATTGTCGAGTTCTTGGACAAGCTGTAAAAATTATGATTGTCTGCAACTTGTGGGGATTAGTAAATATTTGCCATTGGCTGCATAGAATTTTACTATAGAATGTGCACTATTAACTACAACCCACTCTTTGATTGTCCTTTCCTAAAAAAGTAGCATCAACTTATCACTTCGCTGTTAAATTTTCTGCAAAGTAGGGATAACAACAGTGAAATGATAAGTACCCAATCACGAATCCTCTACATGAATGCAATAAAGTAATATATCAAACCATAAAAACGAGAAGTTGAGCGAACACCCCAACAAAGTCTTACAAAGTTAGACCCATACAAAGAGGAGCTTAAGCAAAGGTCTGCCCTTCAACTAGCAAAGGCTTAAATGTCTCAATAGAGGATGGCTCAACACATCCTGCAAATTTCAAAGTGCTATAACTCAAATCACACCCAGTCGAACCAAACTACTCCCTTCACGTGAGGTCAACCCCTTCACCAAGCAAATTAAACTCGGCCCCACCTCACACGCCTCACGGCTACCTTAACCCCAAATCAATATGCAAACCACACATATCTCCTACTCTCACGGTAGTCTTGTGACTTGCCATTTAAGGTCTCAACACTAAGGCATCGTATTTATCCCTTCTTTTCTTCCTATACAACCACCAAAACCCTTTCCCGTCTCCCTCTCTTGAGATCTCTCCTTCACAACAGCCAACAAAGAAGCATCCATCTTATCTACTTATTCCTCATTTTCAACTGAGAACAAGTCATAAGTCTTCCTCCTCAATCAATAGAAATCCACATATGACAAATGAGCTTAATCTTCATCCATTCCTTTTCTAGTTTCATAATGAGATTCCTTCTCCCTTCACTCTTCTTCATCATTAAGATTCCATCATTTCTTTTTTTTCCACTCAATTCGACACATGTAGTTAGTATAATCTATTAATTAATGATTTGATTATCTACTGATTATATTAAGTTACAAAGTGTAGAAATACGAATAACTAATTTTTACTTTGTGATATGATTTGGGCTAACGGAGGGAGTAAATAATAAATTCATATATAACTGTAGGTTTAAGCGTATAAGAATGCTATTTAGCTTATTTTGATTAGCCTGAACTCATATCAAGCAACCATAAATTTCAAGTTATTATTAGTAGAATCTCGATTGAATTTTGAATTTTGTATCAAGCAACCATAAGAATGCTATTAACTTAGAAAGTGTAGAAATACAAATAACTAATTTTTACTTTGTGATGTGATTTGGGCTAACGGAGGGGGTAAATAATAAATTCATATATAACTGTGTCGGTCAACTTTTTCGATAGATTATAAAAATATGGATATGAAAATAATTTTTTAAATTTAATTTAAGTATAAAAGATATATAGTTTGAGTTTTAAAAGTAGTATGTTTTAATTTTTGAAAAATGAGACCAAGTGGATCTCATTCGTCCAATAGTTTGCATAATCGTGTCTGATACCGCGAATACTACACCCTCCCGAAAGATAAGTGTAGACCTCGGCGATAGACCCAATCCTGCAAACTAAGAGATTTGTGACATTCATTTAGTCTGCGAACAATTTATATATGACCGACAAATTCTCCTATCTAATACAAAGATTAAATAGGGTTTATTTTACCTGGGTTCCAAGTTCCCTATAGCGGCAAGCCCCTAGAGTTAATTACATCCCAAATGACGGGAGTCACTTAAGAAAACTCTCGATAATGATCAATGGTTCTAGTTTTCAAGAATTCAAGGTTCAGGTTTTCAAGGTTGGATGAGGAAAATCAAGTGGGAATAGCTCCATGCGGAACACTTATTTTCAGAAGTCCAAAGGAAGGAACAGGTAGGGGATATCATAGATCCTGAGGAGAAACCTCAGTGACATCCCGGACTATCCTACGGTGTGGCTATATTTTTTTGGAGACGATGTTAATTAATTTTTTGATATTGCCAGTTTTATTATTTGGGACTTACACTTGCATAATACCTTATTATGCAAATAGCTCGCAGAGATATCATGGTTTACATCGTACCGTACGACAACTTCGGAACCTAAGTCGAGTTAGGACTCATGTTGCACAACATGGTTGTACAATAGCCTAAAAAGGGAGTGTGGATTTACGTCGCGCTAGGCGAGCTACCTCGAAGTCCTATGGATTGTTATTATACTAGGAATGGATAATGCTGAAGAAGATCCTCTTATTGTTCGCTCCAAGCTCCTCGTCGTGCTGCTCACAAAGTTGGCTCCAAGCTTCTGTCGTCGTGACAGCTCCAGAGTTTAAGTGTTTGGGATTTGGTGATTTGTGTTTCTCAGTTTTGGTGTCAATGTTTGGTTTTGCATGGAGAATAAGCAAATTGCAAGTAAATAAAATGTACTTGAAAGGTAAAATGCAGTAAAGTAAAATGTTGTACACAAACTGTAAAAGCGTGGGCATCTGCTACTGTTGCATTATTAATGTTGCGAGCATAGTATGATTTGCAAGAGATTTAAATAAACTTACAAGAAAATTAAACGAGGCGAGAAAACTCAGCACAAAAGTCTGAAAAACGAGTCGTAGAAATCACAAGCAAACAAAACACTTAGCCACATATGAAAGACCAGAACTGAGTGTAAGACATTGGTAAAAGTGGGGGGCTCAGAGCTGGGTTGTATGCTTCCCGATCTTGAACAGGAGTCACTGGCCCGACAATCTACAGAAGGCAGTCCTTAACCTCGATCCAAGTGACTAGCCGTGGACTTTTATAAATTTTTATAGAAAGATTTTCATGCAAAAGTTATTATTTAAGTCTTTTTTTTATGCAGAGTTCTTTTTAAAATACAAAAGAAATTTTTTTGTATTTCTTATTTTTTTAAATATTTTGTAAAGGCGTACAGTCCACAGACTAGTCACTCTAATCGTGCTAGAACTACTAACAACCTAAGAATGTCGGGGTCAACGATCCCATCAAGAGTCGGCGAATAGTATCATGGATCATTTCCTCTCCCTTATTGAAGATCCTTGAGGTAGGAGATATTATTCTAATAATTTCACTTCGTATCCCTCGTTTAAGCACACATAAGCAATGTCATCATCACCCTCGCCACCTAGACCCTAGACTTATCCTAGTCCGATGATCCATATGTGGCGTTAAGAAATTTCCCCAATTGCTAGGAGGATTTGAGTGTAATATTCAAGCTCAAATCCCGATGCATTGGGTTTTATTGTAGGTTCTAAGAGTATGAGACTAAGACCTCACTAAAAATGAGGTCAACAAACTGTAGGTTTAAGCGTATAAGAATGCTATTTAGCTTATTTTGATTAGCCTGAACTCATATCAAGAAAACCATAAATTTCAAGTTATTATTAGAAGAATCTCGATTGAATTTTGAATTTTGTATCAAGCAACCATAAGAATGCTATTTATTTTTTTTCCACTCAATTCGACACATGTAGTTAGTATAAATAATAAATTCATTGAGACAATTGATTGATTCTCAACCTTCATTTGAGACTTTAAATGCAATTAATAATAAACTCAACAACACATATTCTAATTATTATAACATGTTGGAAAAACCACCATAGCTTTGACTGGAATAATAATTCTGGCGGCAGAAACTAGCAATGGGGAAACAATCAAGTAAATTCATTGGGAAACTGGAACAACCAGAGTGGTACTAACTATAAACTTTCTTATCTTCATATTTTACAAATAACCAACAAATTAAGGAAAAGAAATTGTATATAGAAGAAGTGATATTACAGATGGGGTATCAATTACAAAGTCAGAGTACTGCAAGCAGAAATATTGAGAATCAACTTAGTTGTTAACTCACTTAGCAATCGGCTTCAGGGAACATTTCATTGTAACACTGAAATTAATCCTAAAGATAAACACAGAAAAAATTAAAGCAATCCAATTGAGAAGTGGTAGAGAATTGGACACTAAAGTGCAAAAAAAGATTAAAGTTGAGAGGGAACTTGAGGAAATTGAAAAACATGAAGAAAATGTTCCTGAGAATATGAAAAAACATGTCTCTCTAACTAAGATCAGTTTAGAAAAATTACCACCGTCATTTCTTCATAGACTTAGGCAAACTTAGGCAGCATAAACTAGATCAACAATTTTCTAAGTTTTTTAAAATATTTAAGAAGCTAAGAATTAACATTCCTTTTGCCGAAGCACTAAAGTAAATGCTAAGCTATGTTAAGTTAAGAAAGACATATTAAATAAGGAAGTTTATTGAACATGAGACGGTCGTACTTAGTGAAAAATGTAGTGCAATAATTCAGAAAAACCTTCCTAAAAAATTTAAAGATCCTGGTATCTTTACTATTTTATGTGCAAATGAAAGATTTTGTGGAAATTTTTTTTGTGATTTAGGAGCTAGCATTAACCACATGCCCTTATCAATATTCAAAAAGTTAGGTTTAAGAGAGATTTCTCACACTATTGTAACCCTTCAGTTATCTGATTAATCAATCACTTATCCTAAGGGGGTTAAAGAAGATATGTTGGTTAATGTGGATAAATTTATCTTCTCTGTGGATTTCGTTATTTTATATAAGAAGGAAAATAAAGAAATATCAATCATTTTAGGGAGACATTTTCTTGTTACTGGATGAGTCATGATAGATGTACAAAAAAGAGAACTTATCATAAGAGTTAATGACCAAGAAGTTACTTTTAATGTGTTAAAATCTATGAAATATCCAGCTAAAGAAAAAGATGATGAATGTTATAGAATGGAGATTATCAATGATTTAAATAATAACCATTTCTGAGAAAGTTATGGAAAAGCAGGATAACAAGAACTAGGGTATGAAAATGAAACTGATTTCAAAATAAATCGATTGACATAATCACTGATGATTCAAATTATGTTCGAGAAATTTTTTAGATTTTAGACACCACTAAGAATAGCAAACCTCTTATTTCTTCAGTTGTAGAACCTCCTAGACTTGAGATGAAGGTACTCCCTACACATTTAAAATATGCATTTTTAAGAAATTCATCAACATTACCTGTTATAATATTCTCAGACTTAAGTGAAGATCAAGAAAAATTAATGGAAACTTTGAGAAATTATAAGAAAGTCTTTGGATGGACGTTAGCGGATATTAAAGGTATCAGTCTTTCAATTTATATACATAGATTTTGAATAGAAGATAATCACAAACAAAGGAAAGATCTTTAAAAGAGATTGAACCCTATAATCAAAGATGTTGTAAAGAAAGAAATTTTAAAGTGATTGGATGATGTAATCATTTATCCTATTTCTGTCAGTGTCTGGGTTAGTCGATTCACTGTGTTCTTAAGAAATGGGAGTGACCGCAATTATTAACAAACGAAATGAATTAATTCCAATAAAACAAGTCGTTGAGTGGCGAATATGTATTGATTATAGAAAATTGAATCTCGCTACTAAGAAATGTCACTTTCTTCTACCTTTTCTGGATCAAATGTTAGATAAACTAACTGGGCGTCGTTATTTTTATTTTTTGGATGTATATTCAAGATACCACCAAATAATTATAGCTCTTAAGGACCAAGAAAAGACAATATTCACAAGTTCCTATGAAACATTTGCTTTACAAAGAATATCTTTTGGTTTATGCAATGTACCTGCAATTTTTCAAAGATGCATGATGTCCATTTTCAACAATCTAATTGAGAAAGAAATTGAAATTTTCATAAACGACTTTTCAGTTTTTGCAAAGGTAACGCTCAAATTTTCTTGTTATAACTCAGATAAATTTCCTCATTGCCACCATCCATAAACCATTCATTAACCGATAGTATATCTTCACATAGTAGATAATTCTCGTCATCTCTCAAACTATTTTTCTTTAGATACACTAAGAAAACCATCCTGTTGCTAGACAACTTAATTATAAGTGCTCTAGCTGCTCTCCACTTTAGATGATGATCATTTAAGTCCTAATGCTTAGCAAAACACAATAAATGAAGAGTTTCATCACAAAATTGAATCCACCATTCAATTAAATTTGAAAGGGTCGTTCCTTATTTCAACTGAGAATGAGAATCGCGAGATAAACATACTCAAAAGTTAATGACACTACTATCCTCTATTTAGAAAGTATTAAGACTGGGAAGTCACGAGATAAACATACTCAAAAGTCGATGACACTACTCTCCTCTATTAAGAAAGTAAGAAATCATTTTCCACTCTTCTATTTTGCACGCTATCAATCAACAAATTCACTTGAGACAAATTCGGTTACTAATTACTCATTTAATTTGTGCTAATTTCGGGACTTCAAAACGGAGAGGATGATTGGCAATGTGAAATTGTGTCTAGGATTCTAACTTCTAAAAAAAGATCCTTCTACGTGAGGTATAAAATCAAATAATGGCTATGTGCCCACAGAAATCCCTACTTCAAATTCCATACATCAATTAATGATAGTGATGTTTCTTTAAGCCTTATCCCCGAGGACGCCCAAGTAATATTCCTTTAAAAACTAATTCATTTTCGATTTAACAACAAAAATTAATGGCTTTCCAAGCGAAAAATAGTCAAACGGCTAAACATACTTGAGAGTTTCAACTTAAGTCAAACCTAAAAAACCTTCACAACTATGATTAAAATATTGAAGTTAGAATTAATTACCGCAAACCTTCACAAATCGCAGTCATCAATTCCCAAGGATCAACCTCATCGCGTAATGTCAAATTGTACTGCTTAACAACAAACTAGTGAAAACAGAAAACACCGGTAACCTACTTATTTAACCAAGCTGTTCCTGCATGTGAACTTTGGCTGAACATCAAAAAAAGTCTATAGAAAAAGCCTTCAATATGCTACTTCAACAGTAGATTCAACGAAGAATTAAATGTTGAAGTCAGAAGGCTTGAAAATGAAGTCAAAATGATAGGAATACAGTCAGCCATTTCAATCAAAAACTTCAAAACAGCTACAAAACTCCAAAAAACAACATTAACTTGGAGAATTCTAATCTTTAAATCAGGAGACAGGCATGTACACATGAAAGTTCTACTGCAATAAACATCCAAAATACTGAAATAAAACATGTCAGTGAACTTATTAATGTTAATAAAAACACCATGCATTTCCATGTCTTATATGCTTCGAGATTTGATGCCCAAATAATAGGAATAAGTTTAAACAAAATGAGGATAATGTTGGATAATTTGTCAAAAAGAGGAAAAATATCTTCATTGTTCGCTAAAAATTTGTATTAATCCCTTCAGCATAAGATAACCTTAATTTTACCACCATATACATGCGTTGTAGAAAAAGAAATGAGACTAATCATATCTTTGTCCCCCATCATTTCAAAAAAAAAAAACTATAAAATCAACAATAAATACCAATTTCTTCCTTACGTTGTCAGAATATGCTCTCCAGCTTCAATGACTTCTATTTTCACCAGGCCATAAAGAGAAGGGTATAATTTGGATAAATCTTCAGCAACGAAATCATGTAACTCAGCAGCAAATTCAACACCAGTTGGGCCACCTCCGACGACAACAAAATGAAGATTTTTCTTCCTCTCATCCTCATCTAGATTTGGCAGACTGGACCTTTCAAAACAGTCCATGACGCTCCTACGAATTTTTTGAGCATCCTCTACTTCCTACAAAAGATTAGGTCAATGAAGTTAACAAGTAAGCTGGCAGCTTATGCAGCAACATATTAGCGACTCATCACAACTCAGGAAAAAACCAGAATTAATGTGCTAAAAAATTTGAAGATCATTGTTTACATGCTCTGCTTAGATAAACCATAATTACATGGGCCAACCAACCGTTCTCTCAAGTCATTTACATCCCAAACATTATGAAGATGTGTGTTGAATAGAAGAGTACTGAACCTTTAAGAAAGTTGCAGTACCTTGAGGAAATGACAGTTTTCTTCCACACCGGGAATGTTAAAAGTGTTTGACCTGGCACCTACTGCTATCACCAGGTAGTCATAATTAACAATAAATTCATCCATTCGGCCACTGTTTGCAGCCGTAGTATACCGACAATGAACTCTCTTGTTTGTTGGATCAATATTGAAGCACTCAGCTTCCCAGAATTTAATTTCACCCCTTTTCTGTCATAGCAATAAACCAATTTAGCACCAATTCTAAGTCAACAGCTACAGAAATATAAGTAAACGGTCTGCCAGCAAAAATATTCACCAATAATAAATAAGAAAAAAATACAAACAAAATAAATTTTGGAATTCAAAAAGGTAGTAAAAATAAGATCAGGTGATGGTTTTATAAATCTAAACCAACAATCAATGCTCGAATCTCTTTGAAATATTTTGTAACTTAATTGTGAAATATTTTGTATTTATTTACCTTAATATGGGATAACTTATTTAGAATTGCTTTGTAATTTATATCTACTATCTTTTTCTCTCCCTTCTGTAAAGTCGTAATAAATTCAATAATAGTAAATGGAGAAACACAACTCCTAAAGTTACCATTTGGGTAAAACCTTTCATGATATGAAAACCTAAGTTGTTTTCGATCCCTCTCCCTAACTTGCCACTTTTCTTTCTGCCCATTTTTTTTAATTATTTGGTGTTGTTGCTGCTTCTGCAAAGTCTAGCAACCCACAACAGCATCCCATTTTTAGCTTGGCCATTGGCAGATTTCAATGCTGGCCATACCTCTTTGACGATGATGCCTCATCAAAGAACATTCCCTTTCTCTCTCCCATCTCTATCATTCTCTCTTAAACTTCTGCCAAAGCGTATGTTGCTGAATAATGGAAAAGAGACTGACCTCCGCCTCCGCCATTTTCCTTTTTTTATTTTTTTCTTATTTTATTTAGAATTTAAGCCTCATGTCATTATCTAAATTTATCCTCTAATGCAAAAAATTTCTGCTTCTCGCTCTCAGCAAATAATAGTATCGAGGTAAGTTGTCCTTGAAAGCCGATTCAATCCAATTCAACGCAATATTGAATAGAAAGCAGAGAAGAACTCAATGAGTAAATCCCAGTCATTGAATCCTTAGCATTCCTATGCTAAAAAGAATTCTCACTTGACTATCTTGGAGTGACTAGAGCCAAAAAAAAAAATCCCGTGACTTGCTATAGGGGGGGATCTATGTTTAAGCTTTCTTCTTGTTCTTCTAATCATCATCTTCAACAGTATCAACAACCTAATCATCTTCACTCATTCTTATTTAAGAGTTGTCAGAACGTGGCCACCAACACACGCTTGGAAATATCTAAATTCTTCTCCTTAGCAATTTCGAAAATCATACCTAAAGATTTCGCACAAGTAAAATCAAAAGTGAAGAGATTTCTAGATTTTGACTTCTCGATAAAAAAAATAATAATGAGAGGTCTCCTTTTAGAAAGATTTGTAGAAATGAACATCTGCAAAGTAATGTAATTTATTTACCCAATTAGGCTTTGGCAAGATAGTACTCGATAAGGCTGATAGATTAGGACGGACCTACCTTAGTATCAGTTTTTCTACTAATTTTGTCATAGTCTATTGAATAGCTTCTCCTAGAGGAAGATTAGAATAATTCACCAATACAACACTTCTCTTATTCTAAAAAATCATTATTTAAAGCTGTAGCTTGTTACCAACAGCAAAATCCGAAGTTGTTGGTTCAGAAGTTGCTTCTAAGGGATCGTCAACTCATCCATGTTCAAATATAGATCCATTCCACAAGGTGAATTGATAAGACGTGACGAGCAACAAACAGTTAATGCAACGTCACATAAATTAAGATCAAAATGAGCTGTTTATGCTCCAAGCCTGAAACATTGGTCATTTGCAAAACAGACTTGGCTAATGCATCTCTAATGCCGATATTACTCAATATGGACAACTCGATAAAGACTACGAGCACTAGTTAAAATATTGTGCAAATTGAGTCTAAACTGCTTTGCTTATTATTGAAATATCCAAACGATGCCCAATCATAAATCTAATTGAAAGAATGCATCTTATAGCTTCATCGTTGCCTAAGAAGGGATCTCGAATAGCCAAAAAGAGCAAACGTAATGAAAACAACGAGATAGAAAGTGACATCACATGTATTGAATTCAAATCACATCAACCAAAGTCGAAGTTTTTCAAACGAGTGCTGAATTTTTTGTGTCATGCTGAGATGATAAGCCAGTTATTTTAGCTTTCAAGTCTTCATGAAGTGCACCATCAGGATTTTGATATGAAGCTCAGAAGGAAGGCGGAGGACCTCCTTTAATGGATTAGCCGAATGCAAGATGCTTTTCCTTAATCAAGATTTAGCTGTTGTTTTTCTTTCCACAACACAAAATCAAATGTCTTAAATGTTGTTTCACATCTAGAGAGCATTTTGAAAAGAAAACATCAATTTATTTTTGTGTTTATTTGAAGCATTTATTTCTGGCCTTATATAAGACCAGCAACAGGAAGCTCTCGACGTTGATTTTGCCAATGAATGCTTGGTTGGGGTTGCTCTTAGCATGGGTTTTGTACAGAATGGCTAGAGAATGCAGTTGGTCTGATAATAAATAACTTCATAATTATAATTCTGAGCTAAGAAATTTGATGCACAATCAGTTGGTCTCTCCTGGGGATACTAAGATGAAGAAGATCATGGACAACGGCTCTTATGCCCGAACAAACATGGCAGGGACATCATATTACCTGAAAGGCAATCACATGCATATGATACTATGCAAAAAGATAATTTCTTCAGCTGTAAAAACATAAGTACTCGTTTGTGTCGTCTCGGCATGACGAGGAAAATTTGTGCTACAAATTTCTTATGCATGTATTGAAGGTCCATGCACCCTTTCTTAAAGTTGGTGGGTTAGAGACTCATTAACCATGGGTGTGAGTTATTTTCTTAGGCAACTACATAAAGCCTCATGCACACTTTTTTAAGCGGGGTGGATTTTGAAGAACCCCTGGCCGCAGTGTAGAGAGACACTGACAATGCACATTTTTAAGCGTGGTAGGAACCAAGGGCTGTCAAAAAAGCTCGTTGTTCGCGAATAGTTCGTGTTCGGTTCTTCAAAAAGTTCGTGTTCGATTCGTTCGATAAGTAAAAAAGACGAACGTGAACAAATTTTTTTTTGTTCGATTAGTTAAACGACTCACGAACAGTGATGCGTTCGTTCGTGTTTGAATCGTTATTGTTCGAAATATAAAATAATTTAAAATAATTATATATATATATATAATTTATGATATTTTAAAAAATTAAATTTTATAAATTATAATATATAATAAATTATTAATAATAATATATTATTATATTATATTAGAAATATACTAATATAGATATTATATATTTATATAATATAAATTATATAATTAATATAATATATTATTTATATATATTAATATTTGAGATGTCAAACTAGCTCGTCGTTCGCGAACACGAACCAAACACGAACAGTGATGCGTTCGTTCGTGTTTGAATCGTTATTGTTCGAAATATAAAATAATTTAAAATAATTATATATAGAAAATTTATGATATTTTAAAAAATTAAATTTTATAAATTATAATATATAATAAATTAATAATAATAATAATAATATATTAATATACTATATTAGTAATGTATTAATATAGACATTATATATTTATATAATATAAATTATATAATTAATATAATATATTATTTATATATATTAATATTTGAGATGTCAAACTGGCTCGTCGTTCGCGAACAGCTCCTGTTCGTCTCGTGTTCGGCTTGTTCGTTAAGAAACGAACACGAACAGTGACTTTACGAACAATTTCAAACACGAGTTTATTTCAAACAAACTGAACACGAACACAAGCTATGTTCGTTTGTGTTCGGTTCGTTTACACCCCGATAGAAACCATAGTTTTCAAATGCAACCCCCAAACAGGGATGATGCCATAAGGCTACCGAAATGTCGTCAAATTTTCGTATGACAGATGACCTAAAAGGAACCAAAACATGACAGACAAAACATAAAAGAGATCGAGATGAGCTTCAAAGAACAAAAAAATAATTAAATTAAAAAGTAAGATGAAGAATTTAAGAATGAAATGAAGCAACAAAATAAGCCTTGAAGACAAGCTTAGAAAGAAAGTATTTTTTTTTTTTGCTTTGATCACACATAGGAATCTTTGCTTTCATCAAAACTTTTTGTTTCATGGTTCAAAAAATACCCATGGGAATTGATTTATAAATAGAAATGTTTATTGTGCTCTGTATGTAATTATCCCAAAAATGGAATAGATGGAAGAGCCCAACTGAGTAAGCCGCCCTGATTATCCCAAAAAAAAAAGAAATCAATGTATAGAATTGATTTGTAAATAGCACACAGTTGTATGTAATTATCCAAAAAAAAAACCATTCTGAGCAAAGACCAAGAAATCGCAAGGTCGCACGCCCTACAACAGAAAAATCAAACCATTGATCGCAATGAGCAAGCCACAAATGGCAATGGCAAATCTTCAAATCATAAGCTAATTTCAACATCAATAGTATGGGTAGAGAGATTCCTAATTGAGGGGAGGGGGGAGCTAGTATAGAACCAAGCACAGAGTCAAAGAGCAATTAGGGGAGAAAAGGAGCGAAGAGATCACGCGAACGAAACACGGTGCAAAGTTGAGGGCAACCAAGATATTATCACTCGAACGAAATGCGGGCCGCAGGGTCGAACTCGTAGCCCGTGGTTTACTCAAATAAGTCAAAAATCCACTGCAACTTTTTTTCCAAAAGCCAGCTTTTACGTATTGCCGCCGCGCCGCAGCCTAAGTGGGGTAGTTACTTTACATTCATTTATATTAAATTTTGCAAATATTTAATCTTGTGATTTGGAAGGGTTTTTTTTAATAGTTTTAAATTTTTTAATCATCAATGGCATCATACATTAGTAAAATTTATAATTTATAATTTATAATTTTTTACCGTGGTAATTTCACTATTTTGTCTCTTTAGTAAAATATTCAATTGCATATTACAAGATTTCTAATGCATACGAATTCAATTATTGAACAATTTTGTTACTTGATAAGTATTTTATTTTATGTTCTAACTTTTTATTTCTTAATTATATCTTTTTTAATCATGTGACAATTGATGCTCTTTTATACATAGCATAAAAATATTTTGATTTTAATTCATCTTTCTTACTCATTATTAAAAGAATAAATAAAGCATACATAAAGATTGACTTGATAATGTTATTATTTTGTCAAATCTATAATTTTAATATAAAATGATGCATGTAAAAACTTTTAAATATAGCTTATCAAAAAGTTGATAAATATTTTTCTTTAATATTTCATACTATTGACAGCAATTACTTTTGATATATAGGATATGATAAAAAGGACAACAACACAACACAACAACAACAAAGCCTTAATCCCACTATGTGGGGTCGGCTACATGAATCCTTTTTCTCCATTGCGTCCTATTTAGTGTCATATTTTCATTTAGTTCTAATAAATAAATATCATTTTTAATACGATAAGCCCAAGTCTTCCTAGGTCTACCTCTACCTTTCTTAACACAAGTCGAATCTAAAACATCTACTCTCCTAATCGGATCATCTAATGGTCGACGTTTAATATGACCAAACCATCTAAGACGACTTTCTCTAATTTTGACTATCACAGGAGCTACGCCAACCCTATCACGAATATATTCATTCCGCATTTTGTCTCTAAGTGTAAAGTTACTCATCCACCTAATCATTCTCATCTCGGCAACACTTTAACTTATTATTATGCTTCTCTTTTAAAGGCCAACATTCAACGCCATAGAGCATTGCAGGTCTCACCACCGTCTTATAAAATTTTCCTTTCAGTCTTAGCGGTACTTTTCTAT
>NEWO01000003.1:2583688-2625910 GCA_003013225.1 Phalaenopsis aphrodite | reverse complement strand
GGACATTCCAATATCACATATAAATTTCCTATTCTTGATTCTTTATATGTGGTATGGTATTTCATTTTATTTGTTTATCTTTTCCCTGCGATTTACCTGTTTCTATTAAGTCTTTTTTAGATCATACTTCCCTCTTTACACAGCATATAATAGCTAAATTTAAAGGAGCAATGAACCTCTCAGGTGTACAGGTTTAATTTACATTACAGCATTTTATTTTAAAAACATGTTACATTGTTTTCATAACCTGTTATACTGCTTCCCTAGCATGTTATGTTCTTTTTCTCAGCATGCTATACTGTCTTTTCTATTTATTATACAGTGCATTGTTACTTTTCTTTCACACTGCATGCTTGGTTACTTTGGTACAATATGCCTTAGTTTAGGATAACCTAGTGGTTAGGAGCATGTTCAAAACTAAAACTAAACCAGGAGATGCTACTACGAGGAGTTTGAAGCAAACATCGTGGGCAGCGCAACGAGGAACAATTTCCAGGTGGATCTGCAGCAACAAAACATCTTCACATCACATGAACATTTTCACAACTCTATACACTTTCCTTAGTTCAAATAACAACTCATAGGATTATTTCTTTAGGCTTTTTGCACAATTCTGTTGTGTAATTATAAGTCCTAATGCATTAGGATTCCGAGGTTACCGTTCAGTACGGTGTAAATCCTCCTGTCCTTTAGGCTATTTGCACAGTCTGACGTTGTGCAAACATAAGTCCTAAATCTTAAATAATTTGCAGGATTAAAATATCAAATAATTATCACTTCAAAGACATAAAGTCGAATATTAGAATAGTTGGGAGTTCACCGGGGTTTTTCCCACATCTGTGATATCCCCTACTTTTCTTCCATTTGAATTCTTTAAATAATTGTTCCTATTTTGAGTCATTCCCATTTGATTTTCCCCATGTCCAATCGTGAAAACTTAAACTTTGAAATCTTAAAAGCAAAACCACATGATCTTAATCGAGAGTTTTCTTAAGTGATTCGATTATTTAAGATGTAATTAACTATAGGGGTTTGCCTCTATAGGGAACCAGGAACCCAGATAAAATAAACCTTATCTAATTTTTTATGTTAGATAGGGGAACTTGTTGGCCTTTTTTATAAAAATATTTCGCAGATCAAAACGGATGTCACAAATTCTTTAGTCTAGGTGATTGAATCTCTATTACAAGTGATACATTTATTTCTTTGGGATAAGTGTATTACCTGTAGTATTGTATTCAATTATCTAAATTATTTAAAATGTGGGACCCGTTTGGTCTCACCTATTTTAAAATTAAAATGTTACTTTAAAATAAAATAAAAAGATTATATTTATATTTAAATTATTTTCAAAATCACAAAATCATCACTTTTTCAAACTACGAAGTTGGAAAATAAAACGGCCGACACTGTGATGGACAAAATTAGAGAAAGTTGTCTTAGATGGTTTGGTCACATTAAACGTCGATCATCTGATGATCCGGTTAGAAGAGTAGATGTTTTAGATTCGACTTGTGTTAAGAAAGACAGAGGTAGACCTAGGAAGACTTGGGCTTATTGTATTAAAAATGATCTTAATTTACTAGAACTAAATGAAAATATGACACTAAATAGGACGCAATGGAGAAAAATGATTCATGTAGCCGACCCCACGTAGTGGAATTAAGGCTTTGTTGTTGTTGTTGTGTATATATTTTCAAGCATGATAATATCCATTATTCAAATTTATATATAAATACTAACAAAAAAAATTAATTCATTCATACCTTAATTGCTACTTATTATGACTTAAACATATTTCATTTTTTTTAAATGTTATGCTTAATTTTTATTTCTAAATATAGCTTGTCTGCAATTATATGAAATAAATAGTTTAAGTTATTATGGCACATGTATTAAATTTTTTATTCATTTTTATCAATATATTATTAATTTTTTAGAAATTATTCAAGTGCACTTTGTGCAAGTGCAATTAAACAAACAAAAGAAAAAAGGTATTATCTTGGTCCAACTTTTTATGTAAATTCCTTGCATCTTGCAAAAATCAATCTTCCTTGAGGTATTTTGACAATCTACATAGCATGTGAAATTTGTTTTAGAAACTCTAGGTCTAAAATATTTCTATATCAATATCTCACCAATCTATATCTAAAGTTAAATTTTCAAAGAGGAAGCCACAGAGAAGAGTATAGCAACTCTTCTCCAAAACAAAGATACCAACAACAATAATATAGCAAGGAACTTAACCTTTTCCTTCGTCTAATCACCTGAATATACTTTCCCAAAATTTGTGGAGGAAGCGGTCCAAAGTGAAGATTCTAAAAATACCTTTTAGATTTTACACAATACCAACAGTAGCATTATAAAAGCAGGACTCCACAACCTCTTACAGCAAGTATCTAAGTATGAAAGACGATTGCTGGGAAGTATACAAAGACAGAAGGTGACAATAAAGAAAAAATCCTCTTAAACCCTAATACTGGTCTAAGGCTCCTAGAAGGTGTCTAGGAAAGGAATTTAGCGGGGAGGTGCCTGTAGAATGGCAATGGAATGAGAATATACGAGTTTGGCAGTACTTGCATGGGGATACGCATCGTTCAGCAGGTGTCCCAGCTGAAAACAACAAGAAAACCACGAAACGACGATGTATGGATGAGGACGATCACCACTTATTCGTGCACAAGCTACAAATATACAACTTGCAAAAAGAAAATGTTACAACACTCCTTTAAGTAGAAACAAGATATTACAATCTCCAAAATACTCAAAACCAAGCAAAAATCCCTCCAATTAAAAATAACAACACATTGATAGTTTCCTAATAGAAAATACCCAAACTAGAAATAACCAAAATAGGAAACAAAATGAAAAAGGAAAAATAATTATGGAAAAATCTGATAACCATTCAAAAAAATCACATCTTGCGATCATGGGAGTTTCTGATTCCTCAATATTGCAAAATCCCGCAAATACGGATACCACAGTTTCGAGCCCGCTAAATTGCTGCAGCTCCCGCGCCATTCTCTTCTACTAGGAGAATCCACTAGAAGCATTAGGAAGCACCGCCATAACAAAGTCATTATCTTGTTCTATAGTTCCAAAAAAAAAATATAGCATCAGCCATTTCATGTAACTCAAAAACACAGTCAACCTTCCAAAATCTGTAATGATAGAATACATAATCATCCTTCTTTGGCACAATCAAAACTGAAGCTCTGGTAGCACTCTCATGAACCAAGAATCTAACCATCAGGGGGGCAAAATATTTTTGCAACTTCTCATACTCAGATAGTCACATCCCATAAACAAGTTCATTTAGCATAAAACACTCTGAAATGAGATCTATGATACATTGAATCTCTCTCGGTGGTAGCCCACAAAAAGTAAATTATCAATCAGGACATTTGGTAACTTCCTCAACAAAATATTTTTGCAACTTCTCATACTCAGATAGTTACAACCCATTGACCCTTTTTGGTATTGAATCCTTAAACTCAATATCTTCTAGGACAACAAATGCTAATCCTACTAGAATCTCTCCCATAGGCTCACCTTGCAACACTAGCATTTCTCTCTCGCCGACTGCAAGTTGATACTCTTCTTTAAAGTCTTCATTTTCTCCTATGTCACAGCTTATTTTTCTCAACTATTACTTGCTCAATGAAAAAGATCACCCTCCTGTTTGGACAACCAAATACAATGTGTCCAAAGTTGTGACACTTAAGGCACTTCCTTGGACGAATTTGGATGTGCTAGTTGTCTCTAGATTTCTCTACTCTGAATTAGATTTGCTTTAAGTGGGATCGACACGGATGCTCCACTAAGTGTACTCTTGTTATCTAATCCTGGGGTTGAACTTTATCTGTAGGTGTGGCGGTCACCTGGTAATGTTGTTTTCCACCTTCGAAGTTAGATTGTGTACACCAAATAGACTAATACGGCTACAGTTGTACTACATTATTAATTGATTACATCATTCCTCCAATATATATTGCAACTATATGCTCCTCTGGCATAAAATTGCATTTCAGCATGAGTTGATCAAATTTAGATATGTACTCCTCTTTAGAAGAATCTCTCTGTCACAGGTGATAGAGTTTTATAAGCATATATTGTCATGATGTGGGGGAAAATATTTGTGTTGCATCTCCCTTTCCATCATGAACCAGTTGGTGATCTTTCTCTTCCCTTCCCAATGTCAAATATGCTTCAAGTTCTTCTACCACAAAAAAAACATCCTGTTGTGAAAAAATAGACGGCAATAAAATGAAAAATAGAACGATAAATTAACAAAATAGAAAAACACAACGGAAATGCACATATTTACGTGGTTCGGCAAATTACCTACTTCCACGAAGCTGCAGAGAATTTTATTAGCTTGAGGATTTACACAACGTTGATTCTTTGACTATTACAAGAAAGAATTCTTTCTCTCTCTCTCTCTCCTCACCTTCTCTTTCCCTCTCTCTAAACTGAGAGCTACAGCCGAGAAGAAGCATCCAAGCGGTAATGCGAAAGAAGCCGAAGGATGACTTTCCTTTTCCTTAATATAGCATGAGCACCCAGCCAGAAGAAAACTACAGAATAGCAGCTAATTATTTCCTTTCATAAATGTATCAAGTTAAATTAGCTTAGAAGGCCCATTAAGGAATTTCTTACGGCGGGAGGCGGGATTGAGGTTATAAATAAAGAAATAAATACATTCAGATTTATTCCATGATGGCAAGAATTGTGGACCGGGCTCCACCTAACTCAACACATCATTCCCAAGTATGATGACTGCCAATTTAACTCTTTTTACTAAGGAACTTCTTTGTACTCAAAAATTGGTTTTAATGTTTGAATTTACTCGATAAACTCGTCTGGATCCATGTGACCGTCAAAATTTAATTAATTCACATTAACTCCAAGGTCCTAGATTCTCCTTTATTCAAACTAAATCGTTGGGGTATTGATTCGTTATTACTAAAAAAATACCAATTAAAGGGATTCATTTCTTTCTCTTGATCAAGCTAGTCATTGTTATGGCCATGGGTGACCGCACTATCTCCTCTCAAAGGTAGCAAATCTTCGTTACAGTTGAAGGATTTTCCGTTACATGTTCTCCATAGTGAGCTCCCCATCACCTCATTGTGGATTTTCTTGGCAGTATGTTGTCTCATATTTCCAATAAAAATTTTGATGAGAAAAAAAATATGATTTAAGGCTAAGGCTAGGACTAGGGCTATGTTGATAATGCGCTAAAAAAATTTTTTGCAGGAGTGTTACTTAGGCTATATGGATTCTTCGTTTAGGTGTAGGAATGACAAATCCCTAAAAATTTAAAATTTACTAGGCTACGATACCAGATGATACCATTCCAAATATCCTATAAGGGGTTTAGAAAAAAAGAGATTTAGCAAGGAGGAAGTTGTGGCATGGCAATGGAATGAGAATATATGAGTATGACGACGTTTGGAAAAAGATTGGTGTCGTTCGGCGCCTATCCCAGCTAAAAACAACAAGAAGAACCGCGAAACGACGATGTATGAACAATGAGGAGTTACCACATGTTCCTACACAAGCTACGGACACGTTATTTGCAAAAAAAATGATACACAACTTCTTTAGGTAGAAGCCAAATATTATAATCTCCAAAATACTCAAATCCAAACATAAGTTTCTCCAACAAAAAAAAAACACAGATAAGTTCCTAATAGAAAATATCCTTATTAAAAATAACGAATATAGAAAAAAATGAAAAAGAAAAAAATGTATCGCTCAATTTGATAACCATGCTGAAGAATCACATCCCGTGATCGTGAGATTTTCTGATACTATGATAATGTGGAATCCCACAATCATGGGTACCGTAGTTCCTATCCTGCAGAATTGTTGCAGCTCACGTGTCAAGCCCACTTTAATAACAACCAACAACCCCATGATAAGAAGATGCATTACTTTTATTTTGTATTACAATACAGCATAAACAATAAAATATTAACACAAATTTGGGCGTTGTTGGGTGTAAGTAATGCGTACTTGACGTTAACACTCATAGCAAAAGCACTTAGTGGGTAGCATTCGGCCTAATCATGCTAAAGGTCTCCACAAGCTAAATTAAACAGAACGAGTATAAGTAGCATAATCAAAAGTAAAAAGAAAAAATATATTTATATAAAAAAAAAAGAACCTTTCTCATGATGTTGCGGATCGGCTCAACAATGCTTCGTGCTTCCACAGTTCCACAAGTAACACTTGGGAGTAAAGGGGTAAATGCAAAATAGTTACGAGGTGATATAACCTGTACATCATAAAGGGAGCTGTCCAGGTTTCTCATGAAGCTAGTGCCAGCCCAACCAGTGCCAAGTATTAACACCTTCTTCTTTGTATATTCTTGAGATGAAGCCAAATCCCGATCTAATTTTGCATCGGCATAAGCAACAAGACCTCCACTGCTGTAAGCCGTATGCTCTCCAAATTAGCATATAATAACAGTTGAAATAACACAAAAGGAAAAGCATTTCTCTAGTCTGGAGTTTTGAATGCTAGACCTCTTTTAGATTTACTTTATGAAAGTAAAGTTTTTAGGCATAAATAAATTATTAGTAAATTGAAAAATGATGTCAGGTCCTTAACATGACTCCATTAATCTAGTCAGAAGGGAAAATAATTTATGCTAGCCTAAATATAAATGCGTATGTGATTTATCATAAAAGTGAAGCTAAAAGAAAAGAAAAGAAATAAAGCAGCAATAAAATTTATGTTAACAAAGCAAGTTATGTGGATACTAATTTACCTTGATCGTTCAGATAATACAAGTTCGTAGTTAAAATGATCTAGTACAATTCTTTTAAGTACGACGCATAAAAATAGGAATGGAAAACCAAACATTTTCAATGCAGTTCTTAATTATATTCAAGCTCCTACCATTCATTCTGAATAAAAATAAAACCTTAAAAGGAAAATCCCAACTAAGGTTGTCGAAAGTTTTAGATGAATCCATCTTAAAAACTATATTATGACCATTAGTTTTCTATTTATGTCATGAAACAACTCATAGCAAAGAGCACATTATCAAAAAGGTTTTTACACTTAATAATGGATACGTGGGCTTTATATGCCCCATATTAGCCGCAATTGACCAAATGTCTTATGTTTATTTTCTTGAAGAAATAAATGCAAAAATTTGAATCAAACCAAAATGCCTTTCCTATGATTATGGGTCTGCTTGGGGCAGCAGCAGCAGTTTACAAAACCAACTGTGAAGCTACTACAGAAGAATAAGTTGTTCAAAAAATTGTTGTTACTATCACAAATTTATTTTAATTTCAAAAAGTCAAACCACGACTTTATGGCAGTCACCACACTTTAAAAATTTAAGTTAAAAAAAACAACTTTCTACCACAAAAATTTTTAAAAACTGCAAGAAATGAGTAATTAACACAGAACTGTGATGACGGATTAAAAAGCAAAGTAGCCAGAAAGTTGTCCCAAACGGACCCTATATCCCCATCGTCTATTAAGAAAGACATTCTACCCTTCAACACTTTAGCTTTCACTGATTTGATTGTCCATTTGCTTAAAATTTCTTCAATCAGCAAAATAAGACAATTGAGATGATGAAACTTGATAAAAAAAAAATTAATATAATAAGCGCCTTCAACAAACATCGGCAAGGTCTTTTTTATTTATATCATGAATCATATAATTGAAATGACTTAAATCATTTTGATGGCACTTTAACATAGAGCAAGACAGAGAATCAATGAGAAACCTTACTCGAACATGTGACCAAACTTGTTCTAACATATGTTTGAACATGATTCCAATATGGTTCAAACATGTTTTTAAACCTTATTGAAGCCAATTCTAGCAAATGATCAAAGTATGTTCAAAATATGTATGAAACATTTTCATAAATCGAATATGATTTGAACCTGGTTCGAATATATGAGCCTTCAATGGTAAAGTTAGATCCTACTCATTGCTTTTTAAAGAAAAATCAAGCATCAACATTCATGTACCATATTAAGAGAATGGTAAGAAGAATCAACTTAATTGAATATTTAATGAGAAATGGAATAAATGATGGCGGAAAAAAGTATTCTATTTAAGGATCTTATAGTTCTTACTTAACAAAGTTGTCTACACAGATAATGAGGTTGCCTTTAAGCTCTAGCATTGTTCACTGAAAAACCAATTCAACTTAATAACAATCAGTACTTCATATAGTTTAAATCAAAATTATAAAGAGCACACAATCCTATCTAGTGATTACTTTGTTGGAGTTATTAAGCACACTAGAAAAATGTACTCCACTGGATGCGACATTGCAATGAATACAAAAATTATTTTGGCAAAGAAAATTATAGAATTATAAGAGAAACACTTGAAGAATGCTCTAAGTTTGATTATATATCGCATTAGTCAATTTGAACTATATATATATATATATATATATAACCTTAATGGTGATATTGATTTGTGTGTGGATATATGCATGTAGATATTTGATGTGATGGATCCAAATTCGAACATGCATTAGCCAATGTGTCAATTACTACAGCTTTTGTTAACGACTGAAAATAAAAACACTTAGCAAAGCACCAAGATAAAATAAAAAGTATTACCGTAGTAGCCCCAATTGCAATGCCAAAATATGATCGTTTCAATAGAACAAAAAGGCCTTTAGAGGTGAAGGACGTGGTGCAACATAAATACAGCTGATGCGTAGTGACAGCAATAACCAATTTATCTGTAGGACTAGATAATAATTATTTTTCTTGCCATTGTTACACCATTATAATTCTTTTTGATATAATCGAATAATACCATTAGGAGGACTCATAAATAATCTAGGGAGTAGGTAATTTTCGTTCATAATTATTGTGTTAGAGGTTCAATTCAAATTAGCATATGCATGTTATATTCTTTTTTGATCTACGTGCCCTTGTCATAAAATTCAAGGTGTGCAAAAAATCAATTGATAAAGTGAGGATTACCCTTTGTTGTCAAATGATAAGCAGTCACACAAATAAACAAACAACAACAACAAACATTTATCCCACCAAGTGGGATCAGCTACATGAATCTTTTTTCTCCATTGCATCCTATTGAATGTCATATTTTCATTTAATTCTAATAAATTAAAATCATTTTTTATACAATATGCTCAAGTCTTTCTAGGTCTACCTCTGCCTTTCTTAATATAAGTTGAATCTAAAACATCTGCTCTCCTAATCGGATTATCAGATGGTCGGCGTTTAATGTGACCAAACCATCTATGACAACTCTCTCTAATTTTGTCCGCCACTGGAGCTACACCAACCCTATTACGGATATATTTATTTCACATTTTGTCTCTAAATGTAAAGTCACTCAGACACTTAAGCATTCTCATATAGCAACACTTAATTTAGTTTCATGCTTCTCTTTTAAAGGCTAGCATTCAGAGCCATAAAGTATTGCAGGTCTCACCACCATCTTATAAAATTTTCCTTTCAATCTAAGCGACACTTTTCTCTAACACAATAGGCCCGAAGCATTCCTCCACTTCAAACAACCAACTTGAATTCTACTAATAATATCTTCATCTATATCACCATCACTTTAAACAATAGACCTGAGAAATCTGAAGCATTCACACCTTTTAATAATACGATCACCCGTAGTTACAACTCTGTCACTAGAGCTACTACAACTAAAATTACATTCCATGTATTCAATTTTAATTCTACTCAAATGAAGGACTTTAGACTCCAATGCAGACCTCCATAATTCACACAAATAAACAAGCAAGCAAAATAACAAGCAGCATGAATAAAATGAAAAATGAAAAAATTGGAAAGCTTTGATCAATTGAAACAACATCTACTAGCAAAATAGAAATACATTACTTTCCTATAATCAAAGAAGATATCAAGCAAACTTCAAGAAAATAGCAATTCTAAGTAACAATTTCAATGTGGAAAGATGTAAGATGCTTCTGAAGATAGTAATAATGCACTTCTTATGGGGAAGCAAATTCAATGAAAACCTTGATGCAACAACCCGCTGTAGCATAAGCTTTGATGCAACGACTTACACTGCAACCAAAAAATGAGGCTTGTCATGAACGGTAGTTAATTGCAGAATTAGGCAGCAATTCAACTCCAAAATGCCCCAAATGAACTAAATGAAGGCCTATTTATAAAAAATTTAAGAAATGTACTCTGATCATCTATTTGAATTATCTCGAACATACTCCATGTACTTATCAATATTAAACAATGCATAAAAATTAATTACTAAACATGAACGACATTTATTACACAATCCCATGCCCACAATATGATCAAGTGAATTGACACTTAAGATGACCCAATCAACCCATCCAGACCACAGAATAACCCTAGAAGCAAGCAATGCTCTGAAGACAAACACCATCAGCAATGTCTCCGAACAACACTAAAGAAATAAAGCTATGGGTCATAAAACTATGATTGCATTGCTAGTGTCAAATCAAATTTCAAACAATACGGTCAACACAGATAATTTTATGAAAATTCACCATCTTAAATTTGGAGTTGATGGAACAAACCAATGTCATGATATTTTTACATGAAAATGAAGCCTTATGCGGTAAATAATCTATAGAAAATGGCTCACAAAATTAAGTATTGTAGAGGGTGCGGCAACTCCAGAAAATTAAGACTCTTTCTCTACACAATTTACATGAAACAAACATGCCCCAGATCAATCAAACATTCTCAGCACATCGCTCACAACAAAGCAAACTCTAGGTGGATGACCTGACAGCATCTCTAGCACCAAGTAGCGTCCACCTTCTAATCCCTCGCCATGTGCAACCTATGGTCACATGTAATAAGGACGACAAAACCAGGTCTACTGATTTGGCCCCAAATCAAACTATATTGGAATGACTTGGACCCATTCTTTGCAATTTGGCATAAATGGTATCATTGTAGCAAAGAGGTCGCAAGGCTTCACAACATTCAAACTCCAAAAGTCTCTGGAATTAATTCAGACCTCGGTAATTGGTTTGAGATTCGTGCAACGAGATTTTACTTAATTAGATGGAAATTTTTTATAATTCCAATAGTTTTCCCCTTAATTTTTATATGTCATCAGATAAAAATCCAAAAATACTTTGCACAAATTACTTGCACAGAAAATTTATGAGCTCAACAAACTTTAAAAGATGGCCACTCCCTAGACGCCAATGTCAACCTACTTTGATGACACAAAAATGTTGCTTCCCCTTGATTACACTTTCACATACATGGAAACTCCAAATTTATAGTTGCCTCAAGCAAGAACTAAGAAAATTGTGATCTAAAAGTCAAAAATTAACTTTGGAAGCTTGAAATTCGGAGGTGTCTTGAGGCTTTAAACAACAAAAAATGCTTTGGAATGTAAAAAAATGTCTATGGGATAAAAAAAAAACGATAATAAATAAAGATATATTTTTTAAAAAATTTTCTATAATTTCATGTAATTTTTCTTTATTTTTATGTTTTTGTTAATCTACGTTTAAAGAAACAAAATTTTACAGTAATCCATTCCTTATTTCTCCAATCAATAAAATGTAAGAAAAAAACCAAAATAGTTAATTAAATTAACAACTTTTGGGCAAAAAAACTACAAATATCCTTCTCCCTCACAAAGAAAAATAACAACTAATTTTTTTGGATCAAGGTTCACCTAAAGGGTAGAGTTGAAACTAATACGATGAAAGGTGCAAAGCGCAAGGCATATGGCATGGAGAAATGGATAATGTGCCATGAAAGATACATTAAACTATTTGGATACACCAAAAGTAAAAAAAAGAACCCAATCAAAAAGGTGGTGTGGCATTAGAGAGAAAACAGGATGCTCCACAGAGGAATGATCAAATGTCAATGAGTTGAATATTGAATTGAGTAGAAATATCCAACCTTCAGAATCAAGTTCACTCCAACAGCTAAGTCAAAACAAAATTAACAAAATAATGTATAATAAGATAAGAAAAAGACTCCAATAGCCAATTCTAGTGAATTCGCCAACAAAGCCTTCAATAATAAATTCTAATTAACTAAGGCCCTATATTGGGATTTTTTTTATTATTATGCTCCATTTTTTATTTTGTTTTGTTTTGGTTTAAAATAAAATATGTTTCATTGAACTAGTTATTTTTTAAAAACACTAAAAATCTTTTTCAGGTGTTTTAAATGTTTTTAAAAACAAGTTGATTTTAAAAAATAAAATAAAAGATAGAAACACCAAAAAATTATACCAAACATACAAATCTTCAAAAATAAAATAAAATAAAGAAAAATTAAGAAATAAAAGTGAAACCAAACAGGTCCTGAACTTCTTAATTTTTCACATAGATTTTCCCCAATTTGCATAACCAATATGGATAATGGCTCAAATTGGATCACACGATTAAAAGTCAAGCATAAATATGTTCTTCATGATTTTGGCATCAAAAACCTCAAGTCAAAATGATACTTGAAGTAGATTTTCAAGATGGTCTAAACTTGTTTAGCCTTCAATTTTATTAACGAGTAGATTGATAAAAACTTTAATGCTTTTCAACTGTGTCAAAATTTAGTTAGAAACGAACAAGCTTCCGCAAAAAATAGGGCAAAATTCAAAACAAAACTATACAATCCCAAATACATAAAAAAATAAACACTTACAATTTGAGCAGCAAACGATCTTTCACAAACCATAACCCTAAGATTCAAGACAACAATAACACACCTTGCAACCCAAAATACATTAAGTCATACTTATATCCCACAATAATATTTTAAAAATGACTAAATTTTTCCTTTTAGTCTTACGCTTAACATGAGTCTTCAAACTATTTTGGCAGGTTCAGCGTTGACTCAACGGAGCATGAGGTGGATGATGTTGTAGGCACCAGTCCAACAAATTCATGCTTTGCACTGAAAATTGAACTTTAAAAAGAGAAATTTTGATCACTTATAACATAATTATAACATAACATATTTGAAATTTTCCTTGCAATTATTAATAATAAGGAACATAGATCATTATTATAAATACTGAATGCTATAAATCACACCCTCCCATGCCTAAAATACGACCAATTGAATTCAACTATGAGCTGACCAAATCAGCCGACATGGACTAACGTTGATCCAAGAAACTGGCAAAATTAGATAGTAGACGCCATTGATGATATCCCTGATTGATAATATGAATATATTACTTTGTAGATCGAAGCGGCATAAAAGCCTCGGTAGTTCTGAATAGACAAGATTAATATTCCAAGAAGGTCATAATTTCAAACTTGGACCATGAAAAATAGCAAATCATCCCACCATTTTTGTATGAAAGAGTATGATTCTTTGAAAGAGTCATTAGGCATAATGGAAAAGAAAATGAAAATCTATAAACTTCATAATGATTTCGGAAATTCAAAAACTCTAAATAATGTGCACAATAGCAAGCAAGCTCTGACAAGATCGAGAAGCAATCGCATGAGAATGGCCCATGGGCTGATCTAATGGCCCACAACAATTATGCCCAATCCCCTAATATTTGCAGGAAATAGTTAAAAATAATACAAGCCAATTCGGTCAATTTAGGGTCAAGCGCAGACATGTTTTTCTAAGTTTTGGCATCAATAAACTCGTTGAGTTGAGCTAAGATAATAAACTTACTTACTGAGAGAAAAATGAATCAATTGAGATCTACAAATAAACAAAGCAAAGTAATGGGCATACGAGACGATAAGGAATGACATGAGCCTATTAAGGCTTGGATGTTGCCTACTATTGCTCAAGACTGAAGCCTTAAATAAATAATTTTTTGTGAGATTTCAGATTCTAGTCCCTTCATTTAATGGGACAAACAGTCCCACTGGAGAGACAATATCACCCACCCTATGATTGAGTGGTAAGAATAAAAATAAAAGATCAAAACCAATCATTAGAATTTGTGCAAGGAAAATTAGTGCAAAACAAATCCATATAATTTTCAAATATTTGACAATCTTCTGATGCATCAAATTATGCCTAGTGATACCCAACAAGGAGAGAGATTAATCCATGATTTAAAGTGAGAGTGCTCCTAAAGAAATTGAAGTGTAATTTTATGGATATGTTTTTTGCAAAACAAAAAGTATGTTCAACAGTTTTACTTTCCAACAAGAAAAATAAAACACTTTTCTGGAAGTACCTTCCACTACAACTTAAATCAATTTTGATGCTTTGTGTATAATTACATACTCCATTGCGGGTGATTAAAGATTGATGAGGTCATGCTATCCTTGGTTCAAGCAGAAGTCAATCGAGCTGCTGCAGAACTTTTTAAAATAAGTATTCCAGCCATATCTACATGGTGAGAAGAAAATGGCACATTACTTGCCACTTTGGCCCTGCAGCTTTCAAGAACTGTTTCTTGAACATTAACAATCCATTCATCAAGAAGACAACTCAACTTGTTTGCATGCTTTTCAGTTCTGCTTAACAGATTTCATTTACTTTGGTCTATTGCTTCCAAGAAGAGATAAATTTTCGACCTGGTACAATTTATTTGAATGTATATGCAGGAAACATGATAAATTTTGGTTCTAATAAACTCATAATAGCGCTCATCTCCAAGACTTCCTACCATGCCAAAACATTTCAGTTGGCTTAGGTAATCCTAAACAATCAAAGGAAAACCTCAGAAAAACAAAATAACAACTGGAATCAAGTAATAGCCCATTTCTCGTTGAATAGGAGCTGAAGGACTGCAGGTCAAATTTTGCGTTATATTGAAATTATTTTCCAAAACCATAACAATACACACAAGTAATAGAACTTATCAGTCAATGCAATGCAAATAATAATAATAATAATAGTATTATTACTATTATTAAATAAAAACATATTCTCTTAAGAACAGTAAAGAAGGACATTATAATCAAAACACAGCTAAAAAATGAGAAACTAAATGTTTTTTTTTCATAATGGTTAAAATCAAGAGAAAAAGCGAGATGAAAAGCCTTGAAAAAACTTGAAATATGGATGTCTACATTGGAGTCTAAAGGCCTTCATTTAAGTAGAACTAAAACTGAATACATGGAATGTAATTTTAGTAATAGTAGCTCTAGTGACAGAAGTGTGACTTTGGGTGATCAAATTATTAAAAGATGTGAACGATTTAGATATATTGGGTCTGTTGTTCAAAGCGATGGTGATATAGATGGGGATGTTAATAGTAGAATACAAGTTGGTTGGTTGAAGTGAAGGAATGCTTCGGGCCTTTTGTGTGATAGAAAAGAACCGCTTAGACTGAAAGTAAAATTTTATAAGACGGTGGTGAGACCTGCAATGCTCTATGGCGCTGAATGTTGGCCTTTAAAAGAGAAGCATAATAATAAGTTAGGTGTTGCCGATGATGAGAATGATTAGGTGGATGAGTGGCTTTACACTTAGAGACAAAATGCCAAATGAATATATCCGTGATAGGGTTGGTGTAGCTCATGTGACACACAAAATTAGAGAAAGTCGTCTTAGATGGTTTAGTCACATTAAACGTCGACCATCTCATGATCTGATTAGGAGAGTAGATGTTTTAGATTCGAATTGTGTTAAGAAAGGCAGAGGTAGACCTAGGAATACTTAGGCTTATTGTATAAAAAATGATTTTAATTTACTAGAACTAAATGAAAATATGACACTAAATAGGACGCAATGGAGAAAAAGGATTCATGTAGTCGACCCCACATAATGGAATTAAGGCTTTGTTGTTATTGTTTGTTGTTATTGGTTAAAATCAAGAGAAGTGTGAAAATGTTTAGACGATCTAGAATTTTTTTGGCTTACTAAACTTTTTAATATTATTTTTAAAACTAAAAAAATGTCGGATGGGTGAAGAAAGAATCTATTAGTTACTATTTTTAAGAATAAAGATGATACACAAGAGTGTGCAAATTATAGATGAAATGAGTTAATATGTCATATATTAAAATTATGGGAGAGCATAATTGAACATAGGCAACAATGTGATATAAAAATTTCTTAAAATTAACTTGGATTCATGTCACGCAGGTCTACTATGGAGGTTATACATTTATTGAGATGTTTGATGGAGAGTGCAGAGATAAAAGAGGATCTACATATAATTTTCGTTGATTAAAAAAAACTTATGATAAGGTTCCAAAAAAAATAAGTTGGAGAATTCTAGAAAAGAAATGTGTTGATATTATTTATGTTGAAATCAATAAAGATATTTACTTGTGTTCAAACATAGTGAGGATTGAAAAAGTGCTTTCCTATCTATGTTGGATTACATCAAGGATAGGCTTTAAGCGCATATCTTTTTGTTTGTTATGGATGTTCTTACAGGACATGTACAAAAAGATGTACCTTACATACGTTTTTCGTTGATGCTACCCTTCTTGTGGATAAGACTGGAGAGAAAATTCAAGAAAAACTTAATTGTAGTTGTAAATCTAGCAACATAATTGTAATAATTGGTGATCAAGTCATTAAAAGGAGTGAAAGTTTTAGATATCTCGAGTCTATTGTTCAAAATGATGGTGACAGATAAGTGCTGCTTAGATGTAAATAAAAATTTTGTAAGATGGTGGTGAAACCTGCAATGATATATGGCGCAGAAGGTTGGCTTGTGAAGAGAAGCATAAAATTAAGTTAAGTGTTGCTGAGATTAGAATGCTAAGTGGATGAGTGGCTTTAGACATAGAGACAAAATGTGAAACAAAAATATCTATGAAAGGTTAGGAGTAGCTCCAATGAGAGATAAGATTAGAAAGTCACCTTAGATGATTTAGTCACATTAAACGTCGGTCATTTGATGACCCTGTTAGGAGAGAAGATATTTTAGATTTGACTTGTGCTAAGAATGGTGGAGGTAGACCTAAAAAGACTTCGGCATGCTGTATAAAAAATGATCTTAATTTGTTATAATTAAATGAAAATATGACACTCAATAGGACACAATGAAGAAAAAGGATTCATATAGCCGATCCCGCTCAGTGGGATAAAAGCTTGTTGTTGGTGTTATTGTTGTTGTTGTGATGATTAAAATCATTCCCCAACGATCTAGTCGCAGTCAACAACACTCGCCAATGAATTAGCCCTATTTTATGAATAAAAGAGCATTGCTTATAAGTTTGATCTATAACAAATATGATTAACCTTCTTTAACAAAACTACTTCGATTTTGTCCTATGGGATCTCGCTTTAGCCGTTTAGTTTCATAAGTGAACCTGACCACATATTGGGGGATTGAAACCAATATTGACTGATCAAACCACTTCCCCTCAATATAACCTTCGCCCCGAAGGATTCAGTCAACTACAAGTCAAAAGGTATTTCGACAACAACATGAGCATGCTTCAAAGACAATAGCAATCACGAGACAAGGACAGTCAATCAGTAGGCACATAATTTCTGAATCAATGTCTATATATATATATATTAAGCACGTAATAATTTCTCCATTCGCATACCCATGAGACGATAGAAAGTCAATATCAGTGATCACCAGAGATCTCAGGTGCAAGTTATAAGAAAAACCAGACTCCATCAAGTAACTCAACCATAAATAAGAAGCCCAATAAGTTCAAATCAACACATTCAACTGTAAAAAGGAGAGGGGTAGTGCGAAGCGAGAGAGAGAGTGAATCGCAGACCTGGCGCCTGCAATAATGACGACGAGCTTGGAGAGAGCAGATCGATCTCGGAAGGCCCGGGAGGCGACATCGAAGAAGGAGGCGAACCGCATCGGCCCGACCACGAGCGAGATCTGAGACTAAGGAAGAGTGGATGAGTGAAGTAGAGAAAGAGAAAATCAACCAAAGCAGTAGAAATCGAGAGCGCCAGAAGTCTGTGGTCTTTCATAATGTTTTTCCACAAGCGTCCACATGACGCGTGGCACTTTAGGATACAAAATCCGAGTGGCGTAAATGAGTCTAATCGAGCCTTGACTAAATTTAGTCCAATTCAATTTAAGAGCCAGAATCATTTACCAATAAACAGAAAAAATAATTATAATACCAAAATTTATTAAAAATTTATTATGATAAATAATGAAAAAAGGGGGATATGAATACATACATCCAAAACATTCTATATTAAAATTTTCACATTTAAATTTATCTATTTACATTCAAAACACCTAAAATATTTATATACAATAAAATTGTTGGCACGAATCTCCAAAAGAACGAATGACCGAGAATACAAAGCTTTCCTCCGAGCTAGTTTATCGGCCGACAATTCAACGTCACGCATGAGAAGTCACGTCTCTAAACATGGGATAGGTCAAAAGCTCCAGAGATAGTTCCCAACTCGGTAACGACAAGATTCACAGAGGTTGAGTCATAAATCATCCCCGCAGCGAGTCTTCTCGAATACCTTGCATAGGCAGCGACACGATCTACTCCAGACCTTGGAAGAGAAGAGATCCGGTCAAAGCGACGAACCAGGCTGACGAGACACATGTCATGTAAGATTTGTGTTAAACAGTAAATGAGTCACGGCTTACCCAACGAAATAAATTGACCCATCGGTCGACCAACTGACCGAAAATATATATCTTGTAGAGTCTATCGACCAGACCTCTCGACAAAACGGATGAATGTATTCAAACAAATCGATTACGCCCTCTCAACATAGGTGGAATCTAGACAGCAACCAATATGACCGGTCACCTGTCGATCGACAACACTCACTTAAACTTATCAGTCATTGTAAATTGTTATTATCTGTCAACGACAGTCATTAATTCAAATTATAAGCATTAAATTTATTAAGGGTGGTTATCATAACGGTTCCAACATTTCTTAATTGTACTGATTATATCATTTAAATAAGCGATCTCAAGAGAAATAAAGGGACACTCTCTAGCCTTCTTCTGAGAAAATTACCGTGTGTCTCTCTCTCTCTCTCTCTCTCTCTCTCTCTCTCTCTCTCTCTCTTTCTATTGTCTTTCTATTCCGACTTCGGGGTGTGCTCACAAAAAGACAAGTTCGGATTCAACATCTTGAAATGTTGTGCGGTGAGCGTGGAGCATGACACTGACAAGAAGTGGAAAAGACTACAAAGAAGAAACGTTCCAAAGAGAGATAGCACGCATGGAGCCCAAAAAATATGATATGCAACCATATGTCCATGCACAGGTCCAGAGCCTACAAGCCTAAATGACTCTCATACTGGAGTAATTCAAGGTCCCCCGGAAGGTGATCACCCAGATCAACAACCAAACACCTAGTATAGAAGCCAAACCTCAGGGGGTCTGTCTCTAAAGACCCCCACCAAGAAAACCGTCTATTTCAGACGACCAGGTCACCAACCAGCACATGTAGGGACAAGGCGAGTCCCAACACATTGTTATCGTCGCTTCTGCTTGGGCAAATAGGCGATGGGAAGGGCAGATGTGAGTGTCTGTCTGGCCACTCTAGAAGAGGCATTTATTGGTCTAATCAAAGAGGTGATACCCCCACACAAGCTAAGGATACCTCGCCTGGATTCTTACAAATGGAGGACTGACTTGATCAACCATGTAGCGTCGTTCGAGTCATGGTCAGTCTGCTACAGATCAACAACCCCATAGCATGTCGACTCTTCTTAACCACCAGAAAGGAGTCAGCCCATCAGTGGTCCTCTGCAGGAAGATGTCATAAGCACACACACATGTATAACAAAAGAGGGACAATGTAATGATTATTACGAACCCTTTTTCGTAAGCGCTGCTTAACTCCCCCACCAGGAATGGTCGAGACACGTTGCATGTTTATTTATCTTTCCCACTAACATTGTCTTTGTTCAATTCGAGTCCATTTTTATTATTTTTTCTAGTGTATTTTTAAAATTTTGTAATAGAAATAAGGTACATGCATGGGTTTCTAATGCGTCATACAAGCGGAACCACATGAAAAAGACCAAGAGCTTCTTGCTCGTGTCTCGTACCTTAAATCTAAATCTAATTTATGTATAAAATTAGGATCAGACATGTATATGCGGAGTCTGACTGACTTTTTCTTTTCGAGGATATGTCGTCGAATCAGCGGCACATGTCATTTTATTATTTAGTTTGACTTGTGTTCTTGCTTTCTTGCATGTCTACATACTTGGATTGTTTTCATTTTTTCTTTCTGGTCGTATATGGGATGCTATGAAATTGCAATTTAGGTTCCTTATGACCATAAATTTGTAAATTTTTTTATAAAAATCCTAATAAAAATTTCAATACTAATTAAAATTTAGTATTAAAAAATTCAAGAATTTTAAATTTATCTTTTACTTTCGTGCATAGTCTTCGGGTCGACTTTAAAATAGGTTGCATAGTATGAACATATCCCAAGTTATACTAATAGGGCCTCCACACTTAAGGCTTGAGTAAATAAATGCATAATTTGCATGTCTCGAGGAGAAGTCGTCATGCCTCTTCAACCTCCTCAACTCGACAAACACATAATAGATTTCTACTATGGTGGTTCTCTAGCGTGCTTAGGTCGTTAGAAGCTTCCCCGACCCAGACGGGATGCAAGTCCTTTTGTCGGGAGCATTTTTAGTTTTGTAGTTGAACCTCCCGTTCTCTTCATTTCCAACGACATCTTTGTCATTTTTACAGGTTAGTATCACCTCTAGAAGCTCCACCTGATAGTCATATGATAGAGTTTTTTTTCCTTTGACCTTAGAGCTATCGAGGTTCTTATGGATGATATAATTCACAAATTATTGACCGGGGATCTCAGGATATGTTGGCTCAACTGCCTTCTCAACCAGGTAGGCATAGGTTCCTAATAGCTTGGGATGGCAGGTCTGTGGTACCCCGACCCGACTACCTCTACCTTTTAGAGATTACTCGTCCCTTATTTTGACTACCCTTGTTAAGCTCTATCTCTCCTCTTACCTTCTTTGGTATCATCTTGATGGCTTGATTACCTATGAGCTGTGGCCCGTTTGGGATACGATGGTTTGTCAGGTCCTTATGGCTAGTATGTGCTTTAACGTATTGTGATTTTCTGTCAGGATGATATGGTTATTTTATAGACTCGGTATTTCAATGAGTCAAATGTGAGGACCACGAAAGACTCACTCTCTGCCGTGTAGCTTAACAGGAGTTGAAAGCAAAGAAGTATTTCAATGTGAAATAACCATTCTTTGCTAGCATTGTGCTAGTCATCACTATTAATATAAGCAAAACTCCTTTGGATCAAGAGTATTCTTGGGCAATCCCCAAGCTGTAATTAACTTAGTGGGAAACGTCCTATTGGGAGCACTATGGACCCTAACCTTGGCAAACACATCTATATATCTCGTTATGAGTAGTCTGTGTAGGTATTCTTTTGCGGATATTGATTCAAGGTGTCTCCGCGTAATCTTATTTCGGTTGACATACTTAGCATATCCTTGAGAGGTTTGTCGCACGTAAGCTCTTCATGTTTACTTTCTCTTTATTTTTTTTCTTAACTGTATGTCCCTACTTTTCTTGTTCCTATTTTTTCCATACCATTCTTATGATTTGGGAGAGAGACTTATTATGAAAACAAAGTTATACGATGTCAGACAATCTGAAGACTCATTCAGAAAATTAAAAAAATAATAATAAGAGAAAAGAAACAGAAACTGCTTGACCACTCCGTTGGGGTTGAACTCTCTTTACCACATGAGTTTTGCTTGTGTGTCTAGCGGATCCCAACGTATTCGGAAGATTAACGACCGCTGGGCATAAAACTCTCTCTTCACCACAAAAGTTTTGCTTAATTTGTGCAAATTCTAATGTATTAACGCAATTAGCAACTTCTATAAAGAAGATTCTTTATCTCCCTCTGCATGAAGTTGTGTTTGTATATTCTGCAAGTCCTAGAGAATCCACAGACTTGCAGAGCAACTTGGGGGCAGTGCGCTCCATCCCTTTTAGGGGTTCTACTTACATTTCTAGTAAACTGCTTTTTTCTGTCGTAGTGTAACTTGTTGTGTTTTTTCAACCTTGGATTTCAGATCCACACATCAGTTGTTATGGGTAGAAACTCGTTGTTACTCCATCCCTTCCATTCCCCTTGACAGTTAGTTGTTGCAATGTCGCGTGCATCGATGTTATTGTATTTTTTATTGCTTTCTTGATATTTATTTCTTTATAATCGACGCATCTTTTTTCTTAGTTAACATGTCGAGCTAGAATTTGTTCACTGTCGTCATTGCCAAAGGGATCTCTGTTTTCTTCTCCCAAGCATTTTTTGTGCTTCCAATTACCTTCAGTTCCTTCAAGCACCCTATCTGGATTACCATAGGTAATCCCACGCTCGCCCAGGCATCCGCTCGGTTCCCTTCCCCTCAAAGGAGGAGTCAAGCACATCGGGTTGTTTCTGTTGTAGTAGCTCTTGTAGAGCCCACCTCTCCTGCAAGGAAGAGGCTGACCTCGACAGCTATGCATCACAACAATCGCCAATCTTTTCTAGACTATCGATTCATTCCTCTGTGTTTTCACAGATCTCACAGCATTATTGTCGTTGCTCCGGTCCCTGCTGCAGATCCGACGTCTGTCATCTCAGTCCCTCTGAGGCTACTCCTAATAAGAGGTTGGGCAGAAGGGCCCAAAGGACCATAAACAAGTTGTTTCAAACCCATTCACAGGTTCCTTCTGTTGTTGTCATTCTGGCTCGGGTGGAGACTTTGATTGCTCTGGCTGAGAATCAGTTTGTTGTTCGTTTCTGGTTGAGTGATCAAGTCCCCGAAAAAATTTCTAGGAGGCGTCACACGGGACACCAGCTCTCTTAGACCCACTGTCTAGGTTAACTGTTCTATTAGAAGTCTTTTGATGAAGAAGATAGTCGAGGTAGTTTCCTCCCTATGGGGAAAGGTTACAATTTCCCGGGATAAGCTCCTGACCTAGATCTCTGAGACATCAAAGCAGGCTATGAAGCAGGTCCTTTACGTTCCTTTCCTGTGAGGTCCTCGAAGGAGACTAGGGTTCGCCTGTCGGTTTGTTGCAAGACTGGTGCACTTACACTCCGAGGTGCATACCATCAAGCATGTCTGGGAGTCTTAAGGGGCTCTGAATGAAGAGCTTGATGAGGACGTGACAGAGAAAGGTTCTATTTTGTTTACTACTACTTCTGTAGCGGCCAAGTCCACATCTCTTATTATACCATCTTTTGTTTATAATAATGAAAAGAAAGAATTATTCACTTATTGCATGCCTTCTTTGAGTAAACACACTATTTTTGGTAACGGGGCAAGATCCCGGATGCATCCTCACCAATACTCCCCTCATTTACATTTGAGAGAGTGATTTCGCCCACCCAAGTGGGAGTGGGTCAGGAAGGCGCACGACGCCACATCTCTTGTGGCTCTACCTCCAATTTAAGAAGCTACATTTTTGGATCTTGTGGTAGGTTGTCCCCTCAGTTGATTGCAGCTTGGAGCTACCTCAGGTTAATATCGAGTGTGAGCCCGAGCTCGATTCTGAGGAGGACCTGTCTAAAGATCTTCCTAACATACTGGAGGATCTCTTCCAGAAGGATGACCGTCTTGATGAAGAGTTGCATGACTTTGAAATGACAACTCATCATGTTATAACGGAGGCCACTCATGGTTAGAAATCTACTGTCGATAGACCCACACTTGATCTCGATAAGGACGACATCACGAACCCACAAAGGTTCTCGATGTCCTCGCAATTGATCAAGGGGACTAGTCTAAGGATGAGCTTATCACTCTCCTTCAGGGGTCAGATAACCCTACTTATCACCCAAGTGGCATCTCTTTAGATCGACTATGATGGGTCAGAAGCATGTCTAATTGTACCTGTCATATCGCTTGTGCCGACAAGGTACAACCTCGCGTGAATTTTAGTGACTTTGATCATTTCCGAATTATCTTGTTCAAGTTACAATGCTAGTTTAAATGTTTTAAAAAATCTGCGGACATCATTATTACTTAATATTGTGAAGTATTGTGCCATTTGTTGTGGACCTTTATTATTGCCTAAACATTTGACTAGCTTGTTGGGTATGACTCAACAAATTTAAATTTGATTTAATTTTATATATTAAGAAGATGGGATGCATAGACTGTTGCACGATTGTAGATTATTTTGGTATGGTAGTGAAGCTCATCTCGGTGCAGATGGCTCAACAAGTGGAGACAAGCCCACTTTTAACTTTTTTTTTTATATAAATAATTCATTGCAGTGATTGATGGTGAAGATCAGATACCTCTATTTGAGCACATTGACAAGAGCCCAACTCATCCTCATAATTCTTTTTACTATTCCTTTTAATCTTATCAGTATTATTGTGCGATTGTAAAAGAAAAAAGAGAAAAAAGGTATCTGTTATTTATTTTTTACTTTATCGTTCATCATCGTCGATGGCCACGTCAACATCGTCATAGCTCGAAAAGATATAAATGCAGGGAAATTAGGCTTACTTTATTTTTTTGCAGGAAAAATAAAAACACACGTTTATTATAGACCAATTGATTGAAGATTATTTCTAGCCAAAAATGCTGGAAAAATAAAGACCCACATATGTCTCATAGATCGATGGTTTAAAATATCTTTTTCGGCCGCAATATATCACGACATTGACTAGTGCGTCTTATAGACAACTGCGCAGGCAGACACCTCGATGTAGCCCCCTAACCAGGGAGGACGCGGAAGGCTACCGAAATTTCTAGTGACTTTGGATTTGAAAATATTCTTAAAAAATTGAATTATTTAGACATGAAATGATGTCAAAACAAAAATAAAGGAAATCACAAATTGTGAATTAAAAGTCTTTAAGTTTTATTACATTAGAAGAGGATGAAATAAAGATATGTCAAAATGCAAAAGAATCTTTATTTAATTTATTTGAAAACATAAATTTGGAGGTGTTTAAATAAATTAAATATGAAACGTCACAAATTGGGAGACTAAACTTAAGTTGAATATCAAAATATACAAATTGGGGGGCTAAGCTTAAATTGAATAAGAAATGTCATAAATTGAGAGGTTAAACTAAATATAAATCATCACAATTTCGAAGCTAAGCTTAAATTTAAAAGTCAATATCATAAATTGAGCAAAATTTCAGACAAATTTTATTTTTAAATGGTGAAATGAAGAATTGATACTTTGACCTCGCCACCGAATTCATGTCTGCCAGCCAACAAAAGTCAGTCCACCTCCACTTAAAGCTTGAAGAAGTAACATTGCATGTAGTAATTTCCAAAGAAAAGCTTATAATTTCAAAATGGCCAAAGGTTTTTAAAGCCTATAAAAGCTTTCATGTTATTCCTAAGCCAAATGCAATGATTTGGAAAATATGAAAATATTTTGAGACTTACTTTGTACTCTCTTAAATTGTGTATGCTTTAAGAGATTCATATAGATAAGTTTTTTAAAAGATTTTAAAAATCTCTTGATCTAAATTGTAAATCATAGTTATAGTTTAAAAGATTTCAGAAGCCTTTAAAGTCTTCAAATTTTATAAATTATTCAAAAACATGAAAATTAATGCCCTCAAACCAACATCTAGAATTTTGTGCAAGCAATCAGGTCATCTTATCTATACGGCAGAATTGTAAATCTCACTCACTATTTTAAGCCTACTCCTCAAAGGGACTAGAGTTGACGAGTCTATTAAATTTTGCAGCCTCCTAAAATATAGTTTTAAAAAGTTCAAATCCCCGATGATGCGTGCTGATCAAAGATTTTAATAGAATGGATTAATCTTTAAAATCAAGTTTTTTTTTCAAAATAACCAACTAAAATCTAGATCAATCAATTAAAAGGTAAAAGCAAAATTCAATCACCCTCCATAACATTTTATCTATGATGACAAACATGTGATTGACTTCAACTCATAAAGAACAAAATATTATCATATTCAGAATTAAAATAATTGCATGCCAGTAAAAACATGATTTGAGTCTTCTGTTCGTGTGATTTTGACATCAAATGACAACATTATATTACAGTCACAATCTCTTGTATTCCTCAATTGTTTTCTACCATTTGAGTTGTAAATCATAAAAATATAACTAATTGACATAAAACTTTATGTTATGTAAGATCAACTTAAAATTTGTCTCCTTAAACAAGCATCCAAGCAGATCTACAAGAATTTCTTGGACAATACAACTCATGATTGCTGACAAGAATAGTGATGTTAGGTTGAATAGATTATCTCCTCTTACTAAATATATCAGGAAACATGGACGACAGCTTCATTAGAACATGACAAGATTTCGTATAACAGTTGCCAATAGAAATTAACATTTTTTGCATAAATAAGCTCAATACAACTCTATTTATCAAAGTATCCATTGAATATATACATTGACAACATGAACTTAACCTCATCCCACAAGCTTCCTTCAAAAGGCATCATGAATGGTACAACTTATATATACTTTTTAGCTCCACAGACTCTTAAAGATCCCAATGCAACAAGTTCCTGGAAATATAAAAAAATAGCATCTTTCAGCCTCAATAAGTAAAACCAAAAAATTAATGGTTAGGCAAAGAACAAACCAGAGTAGTACAAAATAAAAATTAAAAAAACAAATCCATTAGACAATTGACTTCAGAATTTAAAAAACAAATTGGAAATAGATAAAAACAGAAATGATGAAAGAGTTGAGTTGATAATAATTAACATATTGGGTTGAGGAGAAATTGATCTTTTGTTTAATGTGGAAGGAGAAGTGAATCACAATAATACATTTTTTTCTTATGCTTCCATCAGAGTTGGGTAAGTAATTCCTTGAAAATATTACAAGTACTCACATTTCCAGGTGAGTAATTCTAATTTCATTGGAAACAAAAACTTAAACTGGAATGAAGTAAACTTTTTTTTTTTTTTTTTGCATCCAAAGTACTTCAAAAAGCATAGAGAAATTACAGTATGTTGGAAATCTAGTGTTCATGTTTAACTTCAATCTCACAAAGAAAAAGAAGCTGATGACAACACCTTTTTTTTTTTTGAGTTTTTTCAGCCTCCATGCCCATCATATATACATACATGCAGAAGGATAGTTAAACTCAAATATCATTGAAATCATTAAAATAACCAATCTCAAACATAACTGGAAAAAAAAATATATCCTAAGGAGCTGTTTGGCAGCAAAGATTTATCGCTGGATTTAAGAAATCCGGCCAAACATAAAAAATGCGCCAAGTTCCGTGTAATAAAGAACTTTTGGATCTAAGGTCCAAATTTTGTACTCGATTCATCTTAAACCCGTATTTAAGAAAACCAGCAAGGAGGTGGATTAAATAATTCCTGATTTACTAAATCGAACAAACTCCAATGCACCAAAAAAATGGAAAATTTAAATAATGCATACCCAGAAAAACACTGTGAAACCAACATAAAGTTCGATTAAATCACATTTAAGAATTAAAGCCTCAGATATATATATTGATGTCATATATAAGCCGCTTCCCCAAGTAGGTTCTCCCTGCAAGCAGGGTCTTGGTTTCACAGCACATCCATTTTGCAGACAAATCATCATTGGTAAGCCAAATATAATAGCCAAATAAGAAATGAATAATTAAAATAAAATCATACAAAGAAAAGATATGTTGCGCTCAACCCTATAAACTAAACAGTGTAAAAAGAGCTAAAAATGTTCGTTTCAATCACTGCTCATGCATTTATGTAATTATTCTTTCTGCTAAATGCAAGAAGGATTAAACCAATGAAAAATGATATTAAAAAAACGCTACTTTGATTAAAGAAACTTACAAACATGTGAAAGCTTCCTAAACCTACAATCCTCTCGACTTACAGTAAACAAAACAACCAGAAAAAAGGTCAGAACCTCAGAAAATTCCAATAAGATCATTTGAATTTAACAGTTCCAAGTAGGTTCTCCCTGATAAACAGGGTCTTGGAACATGCTAAACCTCATAAATTGGAACAGTGCGTCATCATCGATTCTTAGGTTTCATTTCGAACAAAATACTTCAGAACTAACAAAATAAATAAATAAATCAAAAGCGAATAACAGAAGAAACAGTGATAAGCAATGGCTCAGTTATATTATCAGCTTATCATTCATAAAATTTCAGAAGCAGAACTGACTTTAATAGCTGTATACATTATCATCACAGCCATGCATTTGATCTTTAAGACATCGGTTATGAAAAAAAAGAAAAAAACTAATAGGCTAAAAAAGCAGCATGCAAGTTTTCTTTTTTTTTGGCTGCATATCACACCCCATTGCAATGAACAGCACCATTAAATAAACTGAAAAACTAGATCGTAACAACAAACATCAATTCAGATGCTATCTTTTAATAGGAAAAGGGTTCTCGTAATGCATATTTCTACATCAGAAATATAGCGAGCTGTTTTAAAGACATCCAAATTGAAAGAAGAGAAGTCTCCACGTTAAAACCGCCAATTGTATCTACGCCTCCATGACTAAGCTTTTCAGGTATTGAGATCTTGAAAAGCGAAAGGTGAGGAAAGGCAATAACTAAAATAAAATTGCCAAGGCTTTGACACAGATCTAGCGAGGAACGACGAGAAGACCTGTATCAGAACGACGATCGTTGTCTTGAAAACAAATAATAATGTGACGGTAATATTCGACATCTAATTTGGCAATAGAAACCCTAAAAATCAATACATCAACCAAAATCATGTATAAAACACAGCAGAATTACAAAACTCAAATTCATGAACTGAAAGGCTAATTCCTCGGTGGCGTAACAAGTCCTTATAGATGAATTTTGTAAGGGAATAAAAACATAAGAACGGCTCGTTCTGGAGACATTAATAGATGTATCGCAAAACCCTAGAACAAACTGTGCAATTTGATGTAGATCCAACGGCAGATCGGGTTACAGCAGAGGCGCGATGGTTTTCCCCGAAGCAGCAAAGGGCAACGCACCGACTCAAAGTATTTTTTATTTATAAAAATATTTCATATAATGATAAATAAAACATAATATAGTGGACTAGAGCCTATTTCCATCTTTTGAGCTGAAAATTGTTACATATATATACATCGCATGCAGAGATTGATCCGATATCTGATATTGACCGTAGATCACTGTTATCTACAGTTATGATACAATCAAAATTTTTTTTGAAAAAAAAAAATTAAAAGTGGGACCCATCGAAATACGTCATGACTGTAGTGCAATCAGTACTGAATACCGCATGCATCTCTGCATGCGGTGTGTACGCATACAATAAATTTTCCAATTTGAGACTGCTCTTTTCAATGTTGAGCCCAATTGAACCTATTTTGAGAAGGAACTGATCCCAATAACTCAATTTGATGAAGCGCATTTTGATTAAGACATGGATTGAGCTTGATTAAATTTTGAGTTGATCTGGCTCGAAATTAAATATAAGGAGCCACGAGTCGATTTAGAGCTGCACTCAATCCATTTGAGCCGATTTAAAATTGACCTCAACTCAGTCAAAATAAGATTAAACAAAACTCCACATGGGAGCGTAAGTGAGCCAAGCTAGCTCGTGAGTTCAACCTAACTTAGGTCATGAGCTGAACTAGACGAGCTAGCAAGTCAGCCCTGACTTGCCTCATTATCTTGTGAGCAAGTTTGTTTAAAAAACTTATTAACGTGAAATACAAGAAAAATATATTTAATTTATAGTTTTTATATTTTAATTATTAAAAATATAAAAATTTTATTATAGATTTAATAACAAACTTTATTATTATCTCTACCATAATTGCTTAAGCAATTTATTTTTTTACGATAACATATTTAAATTAATATTGTATTTTCTCTTATGATAAATTAGTCCGCTCATCAGTCGACTTGAACTCGTATGCTTGAGCTCTAAATCTAGCTCCAACTAGATTGATTAATCAAGCTCACGCTTAAGGCTCTGTATGGCGCAGCTGCAGCTGTGCTGCCCCAGGAAGCTGCTGCGGGGAAGCTCATTGTCTGTTTGATGCAGCTATGTCAAAACAGGTTTAGGGCATCTGTTTCTGGAAAAAATAATCATGTTGCCTCTGTTAGGTAAAATTATCTAAAACAAAACTGTGACAACGCTATTTTTGATACTTCTGAAGCAAAATTTTGCTTCGAAACAGTTCCAAACAGAATATTAGTGTGAAGTGAATGCATGAACAAATACACCTCAATAACAGAAGACATCTTTTGCACTTCAAACTGTGACAACATTACTTTTAAGACTACAATAGAATAAAAAATAGTACAGAATTGCAGATACACATTTCACATTTACCAGAATGCTCGGAGTTGGTGTACATATAACCCCACCATAGCAAGCAGCATAACGGAAGACATCTTTTGCAATCCGAACATAAGTATTAGTAAAACGTTCTCTACTATGGTGTTTTGCTAATGCCCATTGCATAATTAAAGGTCTTCATATTTATAAATGACAAAAAAGAGCTCCATTACCACAATCATTAAACACCTTGCCAGCATCCAACTTTCATTGCTCTAGACTTTAACAATGGCAAATCCAGTCCCATCTCCAAGCACGACAAAAATAAAAGGTCACAAGAGCAATCAAGGTGTGAGCAGGCTTACCAATAATTAATGGTTTCGGGTATGAGCAGAAGGAGGATAATGTTGTATCACTGCGGCGACGAGTGATCTCGTCGTTGCCTTCCCACAATGAACAACGTACTTCGATCATGTCGTTGCTTTCCCGCACGATGGTATAGCAGAGAGTTCGGTCACAGATGGGATGGTTTTGGGCAAAATCGGAAGAGGGTTGGAGAGGGGAAATGGTAAATACGACAGGCGAAACACACCGAATGATGTTTTTGGGCGAGATGGGAATAGAGATGGAGAGGGAAAATGGGAAAAGAAGAGGATTCAGTCACGGACGAACGAATGAGGAGAAGACGAAAGAGGGAGGGGAGCCTCGATGAAGGGTAATGCGTAAAAAGCCGATCGAGAAAGCTGTGTCGCGGGCCGCGGCAGGCTTTTTACCCGAATCACATCCTGTGGCGAGTGGGACGCCCGCCAAACGATGGAAATTAGCGGGCGCAGGCCGCGAAGCTCTCAAATCACGCTCTTAAACGGAGCCTGAATCAAGAGTGTCTCGAGTTCGAGCTTGACTTATTTACACTTTATTATCAACTAAATCTTTCACATCACATTAAAAATATCATTATTTTATCTTTTGAAAAATAACACACTTTTTCATATATAAAAAACATGATTGATGTGTGCTAGAAAATTCACGGCGGTAGAGTAATGGACTATTGTCTTAGCGCTGCCGAAACTTCAGCATACACTTGGTAAAAGAAAACAACAAGTAATGACACCAAAAGTTTTTTTGTGGAAAACCTGTAAAAAGAAACAAAACACAGTTTCTGGTACATATGTAAAAATACACTATAGATTGATAATTATAGAGACCACTTTCACAGACGAGAATTTGATACTAATTTTCAAGTTACAACGTCAGTTATCGGCTTCAAGTCGGTGGTGGTTGATGATAATTGGTGGTGATCAACAGTGGTCAGCGATCGACAAAGATATGTGGTGGTTGATGACAAAGGTAGATGACGTCGGTCGGCAGTGGTCGACGACGATTGTTAGCGGTTGACAATGATTGAAGACAGTTAGAGGTGGTCGACGACGGTCGGAGATTGTCGACGATAGTCAGCATTGGTCAACACCGGCCTACGACGATCGACGGTGACAGGGGTGCTGTTGCACTTTGACTCATTTTCAAAGCTTTAAATTCCCTCACAAGCCTCGAGCCCTCTCTCATGAGAGAGGTAAGGCTCTATTTACAGTTTTCTGAGTGCAATGAAGGTATAAATATGAACCGTTTTGATCAGACGGTATGAAAGGCTTTCTTCGATCAGATAGCATTTGATGGACTTTTGAGTGACTGAACAGTGTCAAAATTGAACAATCTTGGGCCCGTTGAATTCGTCTTGTTAAGACGCTCTTTTCGTTTAGAGACTTGCTAGATTTAGCATTTCTTTAACCCTCTAAATATGTCTGGAAAACTTTCAAGCATGATTTAATGATTTAATCTGAGCTTGATTTGACTCAAATTATATTAATTTTGGCAACATTGGGTTATTCTTGTCGAATTGATCAGTTTGACTGTAAGATTGCTGAAATCAGAGTTCTTGATGAATTTTTATCAAAGTTTGAATATTTTATGCTCAAAAAGTCGCCCCAAAACCTACCTCAGGCGAAAACAACCTTCTTCGTTGATTCAACCACCATTTGGGACAACTTATAAATGCAGAGAAGTTGTAAAACACAATCTTGTTGTTTGGATTGCACGTTTGGGCATTTTAAATCTATTAAACATGCGGCCCGCAAGGGTCTCCCCTCCCCGCTGTTCGTTAGCATCTCGTTACTTTTATCCTTCGCATCTCCTTGACTCCGGTGGCTTCGCAGGATGACGCAAAAAATCTCAAGCTCTAAGGTTGCTTGTCAGTTTCGGAGGGGAGGGAACTGCAACCATTGTTTTCCGCTCCCATTATAGGAGCTTCCTTCTCGGTCACTTTCATCTGTATTCGTCGTGATCCTCTCCGTTTGCTTGTTTGTTCTCATTTAATTTATGCCTCTAGGTTTCAATGAGCTTCGACAACTATTGTTGTGGTCTGATTTTTAATTTCAATTTTTTTCCTTTGATTTTTGGGTTGGCGGAGGCGAACTGGGAGCGGCTGTCACGAGCCGCTCTAAGGAGAGAGGGTTGGGCTGGGATCACTTGGGAAGCCTGTTAGTGGAATTGCAGGAGATGTTCCTTCAAGATATCATCGGGGAGGATTGTGTTGAAGGAAGTTGAAGAGATATCAGTTCTCTAATCAATCTCTTTAGAGAAAAGATCCAATTTTGATTCTGTGTATCTGAGCTCGTTTGATTTATGTCATTGATGCGATGTTCCTTTTTCCATTGACATCAAAACTTAGTATAATCCGAGAAAGAAGACAAAATGGAAACCAAAAGAGTGGATTGAATCAACGAAGAGAGGAAAAAATAAAATTGGATCAAACGAATTGGATTTTGCATAATACAAATAAGAGATGAAAAAAAATGTTAGCTTTAGAGAAATGGAATAAAAAACATAGATATTGTTAGATATGGCTCATATGAAATGGATAGTGCTAAATTTGCAGTGGAGTAGAGCGGAAGATTCTGTCCAAATCAGAAGATTCTTGGAATGGAGATTCATCGAGACAGAGACTCAAGATGATTATATTTATTTCAACGAGAATATGTTGAGAAAGTGTTGTAAATGATTGAGATGAGCAAAGCAAAACCTGTAAGCACTCCTTTGGCAAATCATTTTAAACTTTCTTTGGAACAGTGTCCTAAGATAGATACATAAATCGAAGACATGACAAATGTTCCATATGACAGTGCAGTTGGCTGCTTGATATATGCAATGGTATGTACTCGTCCTGATTTGGCTTATGCTGTTAGTCAAGGCTGCAAATACATGGCTAAACCTAGAATGCGACATTGTGAAACAGTCAAGTGGATTTTCAGGTATCTGAAGGGTACTGTAGGACATGTAATTATTTTTAGCATTCAGCAGAATGATCCTTCAGTTGTGGGATACGTTGATTCAGACTACGCAGGTGATTTGGATTGTAGAAGGTCTACAAGTGGGTATGTGTTTACTCTTGGTGGAGGACCTAAATGTTAGAAATCAACAATTTAGTCTATTGTGACATTATCTACAACTGAAGCTGAGTACATGGCAGTAGCTAAAGCTACTAAAGAAGTCTTATGACTTGCTGGGCTAGTAAAGGAACTGGGTGTTGAGCAAGGTGGAGTTCAGTTGCATTGTGACAGTCACAGTGTTATTTATCTGACTAAGAACCAGGTGTACCATACGAGAACCAAACACATTGATGTCAAGTATCATAAGATCAGAGAGTTGATTGCTTCTGGTGACATACTATTGTAGAAGGTTCATACTAATAAGAATGCAGCTGATATGTTAACCAAGCCAGTTAACATCAACAAGTTCTTGCATTGCTTGGACTTGTTGAATGTCTGCAGTTGCTAGAGAAGCATGGTGGCCCAACCGACTTCTGGTATTAAAGGAACTCCATGACGTATTTCTCCTAAGGGGCTAGATATTCGCCAAGGTGGAGATTTGTTAAATATGGCTCATATACCATAAATGGATAGTGCTAAATTTGGAGCGGAGCGGAGTGTAATATTCTGACCAAATCAGGGGAGTTTCCTTATGTGGGTTAGGGGTGAGGTACATGGGTAATTTGGTAAATACATATTGTAACCAATGTTTTTTTTATATTCTTTTCTAGGGTTATAAATTAGGCTTTTATGCAACCCTAGGGATTATCCCTGAATTCTGTATTATGTACTTTTTATCTGAATTAGTGAAAAGACGACGCTCTGCTCCCGATGACGTAGGCATCTTTGCCGAACCTCGTTAAATCTCTGTGTTCTTTTGGATTTGTGTCAACTACTGTTTTTCTTAGCCCTTAATTTCTCAACACAATACAAAATTACAGAACCAAATTTTTCATTAGATTGCAGATTTAAGAAATTTTTTTAACTAATTAGCAGCCAAAAGAAACAATTATAGAAGTAAAAAAAAATAAGAGTATCCATTCCAAATCAAAGACAAAAAAATGGATTTTTTTCCGTCTGCTTCATTGAAGTTTATTCTGCATAAGACAAAGCCCACTCATTCTCTGAAACAAAACATTAAAAAAAAATGCTATATTATCAAAAGCATTAAAAAAGAAAGAACAATGCTAATCTGTCATATTCAACCATGTGAGTTTAGGCCCACAAAACTTGGTTTACAAGCAAAATTGGCACAAAATAACTCATTACCAGGTGCTAAATACAACACATAACAACAATAATAATACTAAAATAGACAAAATGAATTCAAATCCTACAAGAAAGTAAAGAAGATGAATTTGAAATGTGATCATCTTCACATACCCTCCCTTAAGCGGATGCAAACCGAACAAAAGCTAAAATATTTTTGAAATTGTTCTTTTTCTTATGTTTGTCAAAATTATGATATATAACCACCAATGTGCTCATTATGGTACATTCAAACCACCTTAGTAGAATATCGTTGGTGATAGTTGTTGTTGGCCTCTTGTACTAGCCTTATTCAGGACAAACTTGGTTAGTACAAGCATAAGATCATCTGATCATAATATGTTTAAACGAGTGTGTGGTCTCCTTCATCTATTACTAATAACAACAAATGATCTTTTATTTCAACATTGAAAACTTCAATTCAGTTGTCAAGTTATCTCTCTTGTATGATTTAATTAAGCATGTTGGTAGATTTGTAAATAACAATTTTTTGTTCTAAAATATCTAATGGGCAGACATTGTAGTTTTGTTGATGACGTTACAACTTCTTTGTGCCAGATTGTTCATTTACCTAAAAAAAAATTGCAAATCAGCTATGTTCAAAACACATAAATCAAATAACCAAACAATTTATCCAAAACAGAGGCAAAATGATCATTTATTCAGAATAAGTTGTTTTCCAAACACACAAACCAAACAACCCAACAACTAAACAACTTATTTGAATCAACTTTTGATCATCAGCTCATCATGATAAACAACTTATCTAGATAAGCTGCAGCTGCCCCCAAACAACCCTTAAGTCAAGAGTGGCTCGAGTTCAATCTTGACTTATTTACACTTTATTATCGCCTAAATCTTTCACATCACATAAAAAATATCATTATTTATCTTTTATCTTTTGAAAAATAAAATATATTTTTTCATATATAGAAAATATGATATATATATATATATATATATATATATATATTCAAAGGATTGGCCGGAGGCAATTATATGAGCCCCGATCATTATTCATGCACCTAAGAATTCGAGTACCACACCCTACATTCGGAGAGAATCGAATCCCAGACCAAAGTGAACTTACAACTGACAAACAAATGCCCACCAACAGAACAAAGTGTCAATATTTTAAGCAAATAGGTTGAATTCTGAATTGGATCGATGTTTTTCCCCTTCGCTTTCATTCCATTAAATAATAATCTTACAATCTATTTTTGGTACAAAATAAAGTGCATAATATGTTTTAGGTAACTTAATAATACATATTCTTAATCTGAACATTGAGCTAAAAGGGAGATAAATCAAAATAAAGATATTGGAAATAAGGAAGATTCTAATTATAGAAAACTCCTAATTCGTTGTCTGACTTCTGTCCTTCCTGATTGACATCTCCCTTTCAAATTAATGCTGACTTATCAGGAAGCATAAATTTGCCAACAAGAAACATATAACACTGTTGGGACAAAAAAGTCATCCAGCCGTGAATGTCAAAGCCTAAAAATGCTGAAGCCCATGAGTGTCGAAGCTAAAGTTTTTCCGAAGCATAGAATGTCGTAGTCTGAGAGTGTCGAAGCCTGAAAGTGCCGAAGCCTCAGAGTGCCGAAACCTGAAAATACCGACGCCCAAGAGCATTGAAGTCCGAGAGTGTCGAAGCCTAAAAATGTCGAAGCCCAAAAGTGCAAAAGCCCGAAGCCCAAAAGTGCCGAAGCCTGAGAGTGTCGAAACCCTAGAGTGTTGAAGCCTTAAAGTGTCGAAGCCCAAAAGTGTCGAAGCACTGAAGTGTCGAAGCCCTAAAGTGCCGATACACAAGAGGGCCGAAGCCCGAGAGTGCCGAGACCCGAAAGATCGAAGCCTGAGAGTGGCGAAGCCCAAGAGTGTCGAAAACCAAGAGTGTCGAAACCTGAGAATGTCGAAACCTGAGAGGCTGAAGCCTGAGAGTGTCGAAACCATCAATCCTTGGGTGCGACGAAGAAGCAAAAGTCGAAGAGGACGAAGTCGAAGCGGAAAAAGCAGTTGAAGATGTCTCAAACGCAGCGATGGTTGGTGAAGGAGATACGAAGAGAACGAAGCGAATGAGATCGGAGATTGCGGATGAGATTTGTATCACACATGAGATAGCAAATGGACAAGATCGCAGATCACAACTGGAATCAAATGCGAGAGACAAAACTAGATGCAGGAGATAGAAGAAGTCGAATTGAAGGCGGACGAAGTTGTCGCAGCGGACGAAAATCCTTAGATGGGCGAATCAAAGCAAAGAAATAGTTCCTCACTTCTCGCAAGAAGGTTGACGGGAAGGAAGCCTCGATGACCCTCCAACGACTACCAGTGGTTATGGCAAAAAAATTGAGCAAATAGGCTCTGATACCATGTCAATGTTTTGAGCAACTAGGCTGAATTTTCAATAGGCTCGACGCTTTTCCCCTTTGTTTTCATTCCATTCAATAATCTTACAATCTATTTTAGGTACAAAATAAAGTGCATAATATATTTTAGGTAACCTAATAATACATATTCCTAATCCAAATATCCATCTAAAAAAGAAATAAATCAAGCTAAAGATATTAGAAATAAAGAATATTTCAATTATAGAAAACTCCTAATTTAACTGTCTGGTTTCCGTACTTCCTAATTGACACTGAATACACGACACATACATACATACATATATATAAATACATATATAAATTAAAATTTAGATGTTTATATATAAATGATTGAGAATTGGGTTACCAGACGAGCAGCGACATTTTACCGTCGACACAAAATTAGCACTGAGAACTGCCAAGTCAAAGTTAAGCTGACCTTAACTTGTTGACCAAAGAAAGGATAAGGTATTGATTGTTTGAAATACGCTTCAAACTTAGTTGTATAACAACTCCAATAGCTAAAAAAAGGTAAACGATAATAAAAAAAATGAGCCACTTGGTTGGTTTACGGGGCTCCTTATTTTGAGCGGGCAATTTTTTTTCACTTCTCCTTTTTTCGTTCACAAGAAAATAAGCCAGTTTTAAATTCTTTCTTTATTAGTTGATTCACATGGTTCCTTATGATCATAAATGATAATCTTTATCATGTATTTACATATCTAACATATTTATACCACTAAAATCTTTCATAACACATAAAAAATACCGCTAATTTAATTTTTTAAAAATGAAATACACCATTCCATGCATCTATATAAAGTGATACGTATGTAAAAATTGAAGTTCATGTGCTATATATGTAACTGAATTAGAATTGAGTGACATGTAAGTAAATCTTTCTTTATTTTAAATGGTCATTAACCAATTTTTTCTCATGCATTATAAACACAAAAAAATAAAAATGTTTAAGTGTTAGTTTACTAAGATGCAAGTAATCAGCTCCTCCATTAACCAAGTCACCATATTATCTGTTATCTCTGCGGTTGTGATCTCTTCTTCTTCCTTGAAGCGCTTCCATCATTCATGGCACATTTTCATCCTCCTAACTTTAAAGGGGGGAAAAGATGAAAGTGCCACTCTCATTAGTTTAAACTTTAAAATTCAGGGAGCCCAACCTAAGTGTCATGAGATTAGCGGAATCACCTAAACTTAATTAGTGTGTGAGATGATAAACGATTTTTGAAATTTTACACTTGATAATATAAACTATATAAGCTGTTACTGGTTTTATATTACACTATACTTTTGATTATAATTCAAATTTTGCATAGCATGCATATTCATGTGTAGTGGTATAAAAACTTACTTATTCAAATAATGACTCATATTTTTGTCGTGTTATTATTAATGATTTATAGCTTTGCATTTAATTTAGAAGATATAAGAATTCCATCACAATTGATCTTAAGCAAATTGTTATAATGTATTAGATTTTGATATTACCTAATAGTATATATGTTATATCAAGTTAGACCATGACAATCCCAATGAAATATTTGATACTCCAAACAAATGGAACCAAAACTCAAACAGATTGATGAGAAAGACTAAAAGGTCATTTATAATCCAATCAGGCCAAAACAAAGCAGCAATAACATTGAGTGCTGGCAAATTCAAGTAGTGTAATAGGAGGGCAGTGAAAGAGCCAACAAGATCCTTTAATCTGTATAAAACACTAGCTAAGATAAAACAGTTAGATCAAACCAGATTATCATCATCAAACACAGCTAGATGGATAACGAAAGTTCAAAGAGAACTCAAAGGAGGCGAAATGAACGGTAAACGACGAGCTCAAGAAATGAATCTTTATAAAGTTGTCATGGTATAAGGTTCAACACATTATACCAGCCAAATTACAGCACAGTTGAAAACTATATTAAATATTTAACCATATTGGAAATTTCACAAATGTATTACTCTATTGACACCAATGTACATAGGATATAAGCAGCACAGCTAATGAAATTAAAACTGCTTTAACAACATACTAAAGCATATATTTCGCCGGCTCCATGCATTCATCGAATATAATAATACAAAATGGAAATCAACAATAAAATAAACTTTAATGAGTATAGTATAAATAATTATAAATTACAAGAAATTAGCAAAATGCTAAATGAAAGTCCATACCCTGCTATAAAGAATTCAGTCTATAACTGCTAGAAGACTTACTTCCAACCATGTCACAAGTTCAGCTAGATAGAGGATTTTGGAACGACTACAAGTATGTGTGGATGTAAGTTTACAAGTACTGCCAAAGGTTCAAGGAATACTTGTGAAACACTTCAACCCAAAAGAGGTCTGTAGGGAAAAAACCTGATGGGTTAATTCATACATAATGCATTACAAAGAATCAAATTTGTCAAATATTGAAAGAATACATGCAAGAAAACATTAATCATCACCAAGATCTGTATGGGGGGATACAAAATTGGGGGGCATTTACATTCATACAACATGATTCCTATGTATTTACATATTTAAAACATAAACTTTGGTTTTTACATTTATGCCACCAAAATCTTTAATATCACATAAAAAATACTAACATTTTAACTTCTACAAAGTTTTTTAGAAATACACCTTTTAATGCATAGGTAAGTTGGTATGTATGTAAAAATTGAAGTTTGGGTGTTGGATATGTAAATACATAGGAACTAAATGGTAAAGTATGTAAATCTTCCTGAAAAATAAGAGGTGCTTCACATATATAACATCAAAATCAAAAGAATAAAATTTCAATAATATCCTAAAGGAGAAGTACAGCAGCTGTATAAACTGTATGAGCTAAACTATCTCCAATAGTGGCTATCAAACTACCCTTTTTCTTGTAACAAAACCACTTTCTGGCTAGAACTCTACTTACATCAGCAAGGGAGAGAAAAAAAACCATTAAAACCAAGTTTCAGACTTCAGAATGAACAGGTCTAAACTGGGAAGTATCATTTTCTGTCAAAATTATGGAAGCTTTAGCTGATGCCTTTGGTAATAAAGACAACTTTGTAGAAAGACATTGCAGAAAATTTGCTGTACTAGTCTCACATTTCTCTCCATTATTTCCCCTAGGAGCAACCACAGCGAAATGCTCCAGATTACCTGACTTCATCAACAAAACACCTGCGAGCAACATCTCATTCAGATGGCCTTTAAAACCATTCATCTTCACAAACTTCAGACAGCTGAAACCAACTTTGGGTGGCTCTTCCGTGGGAACTAGCAAAAACGTTGACATGCTGGGATCACATGTGCTCATGGGAAGCTATAAAAATTCAATCTTGCAAGGTTAGAAACTCGTTAATAGTTCATTCTCATTGCAAGCATATGAGAAAAAAAAGAAATTGATCCACCTCTAAAAATAGCTTCTCCAATCTCGGACAAGGGCAGTACTTAAAGAAACCGTAGATGTCAGAAAGATTGCTGTCTGCCATCATCGTCATTAGCAGCTGCAGCTCTACCAAGTTCGGAAACAAGTGGAATCCAACCTCTGCGTGAGCACTCAAATCAGCAATGCACTGTGAAGCGAGCAAAGAGGCAAATTTAAGCGAAAATCATCAACTTCATATCAAAAGCTCAGCATAATTAAAGAAAAAAAACCAATCACCTCAAGCGTAATACTGCAGAGAGTGAGAACCTTCAAACTAGCCAGCGCACCAAAGGGTTTCACCCAATCTCCCGATGACACCGACGGGACTGCCGTGCCGCTGCTAATGTACACATCCTCCAACATGGCTGGGCTTTGGATGAAGTAAGTCTTGAGAAGATCCCCGCTGAAGCGAAACGAACGAAGCCCTAATGCTAAAACAGATATCTCACTTACTTTCCGGCAGTCCACAACGGTCAGACTCGTAAGCCTAATCGCTGACACCGGGATAGCGACCTTCTTCAAATCCTGGCAGCGGCGGATAGAGAGCGAGCGCAGCGCCGGGCAATTAGCAAGAATTCGACGGAGGGAGGCCGAGCTAAGGCAAATCTCCCACAGGTTCAAGATTTCAAGATTACACAATAGCATCCTGAAGGAAGGAGGAGAAACAGATAAGTGAAATCCTCGGAGGGTGAGGTGGTTAAGCGTGGGACTCTTAAAATTGAAGTCAAGGATGGGGGCCGCAGCTGCAGCGGCCGCACGGGCTCCGCGACGGCGAGTTTTATTCGGAGAAGAAGCCTTCAGGGACAAGTCTAAATAGAATTCGCAGACGGAACAGGAGGCCGCGTAGCTGAGCCAGCGCTTGATGTCAGCGATTTGCAGAGCGGAGGGGGAGTACATGATCTGCAAACAGTCAATTCGTGCGAAACCGCGGCGGCGGAAGAAGTCGTCGACGAGGGAGACAAATTCGGGGTGAGGAAGAGAAGGAGAGGGGAAGATATTGATAAAGGAAGGTTGAGGCCAGCGAAATCGCCATATGCCGCGCCATTTGGATGAGAGCACACTAGTGCGAATGGCGAATTTGAGAGGAAGAAGAGACAGGATATATAGGCGGAGGACATCCGGCAGTTGAGTGAGCCGGTCGACATCGCCGGCGGCGGGGGAGGAGAGGGAGAGAGATGGGTCTAAGGTAGATGAAGAGACGTAGGACTCCCTCCGCCTTCTTTTGGTCTCCATAGCTAACGGAAGCAGAAAGACTAGAGAGACTCAAGAACCATGTGAAACGCAGAAAACGGAGTGGGCGTGAGGGTTTGTGTGGCGGTGGGAATTGAGCGAGGGTTAATGATAATAGTAATATGTACTAGTGTTTAAGGAATTATAATGAGCCACCGCTGAATTAAAAATTTACTGCCTAATGTTTATGGGAATTAATATGTCAAATCGTTAAGTTGTTGATTGCAAACCAAAACAATAGTAAATAAAAATTTACATATTTACGTGGTGTTTGGGTAAGGTGTCATATTTAATTTAAATAAAACTTATCAAATCCCGCAATTCTCGGGAGTAGTGACCGAGCAACAACGGCGTAAATCCATTAAGTTCGCCTCATAGTTGGATTTAATAAATATGGATTTAGGTCGCTCCCTAGATGAAATGGCGAAAAAAGAG
>NEWO01000003.1:2545060-2573085 GCA_003013225.1 Phalaenopsis aphrodite | reverse complement strand
ATGAGTGTCATAAGAAAGTTATACATGTATATAAGAATGCTAGAAAAGTAAATACATGAGAATTATGTGGTATTTATATAAATACTCCTATTTTTTCTTCCACAAACTTCTAAGGAGAGAACATTTTTACAATTAGATATGTTAGAATATTATATATATTTATGAATAAAATATTATCTTACTATTTTCAAAAGATATAAACTCATTACATTAACACCAACTGTCAAAACATATTATCTTTCTCATAATGCATTCAAACAAACTCTTATTTGGTTCTACATTTTTTGAGCAAAAAAAAAAAAAAAAAAATTTATTATCATGAATAGAACCAACCACTTTACATAAATACCATCCAATTCTTATAAATTTAAATATCTAATTTCTATTTTTATACCACTGAAATCATTTATATCACATCTAAAACATCACTATTTCAACTTTTAAAAACTAAAATACATATTTTCATATGCATACGTGTAAAAATTGAAGTTTAGGAGTTATATATATATATATATAAGGATTGAGCTTTTAAGAAATTATTGAGGGAATTGAGGGATAAAATTACTTATTTAATAATAATTATTTGTTTAATTTATAAAAAAATGAGAAAATATTTAAATTCTATACGAACAATTACCCATTCTATAACTTTCTAGAATTTACAGTAGGGCTTTGTATTATTATATAAAAGGCCGGCCTCAACGAGCAATGCTTAGATTCGGGTCCTACTTGTAAATTTTAAAATTTTCTGGGTGCTTGCGTCGCCATCAGCTTGTCCAGTATTAATATATATTTATTTAATTAATTAAGAGTGACATGCGGTCTGCATAAAAGCTACGGAAGACGGAGTAAAGAGGGGAAGCCGGCTAGCAGTCCGGTTGGTGAGGAGAGCAGCAGGCCGCCTGAGAGGGATTATTCCATACAGACGCCTGTGTGCACGGTGTTCGTGTTGATGACAGTAAAAATATATGACGGTAGACTTTATTTTGAATTTCTTTTAAAAAAAGATTTACTGTGATAGACGGTAAAGATCGGACACCATATACATATCTACATACGGTATGACGTGTATTTGTGTTTGGTATTTAAAATTTCAAAAATTGAAAAGAGGATTTACATAGAAGCCTCTCAATTCCTGTGAATTTACAAATATAATACCTAAACTTTAAGTTTTACATAATAGGACATGTTACCTTGCATGCAAATGTATGCTTCACTTTTTAGAGTTAAAGATTGATTTTTTTGATGTGATATGTAAGATTTGGGTGGTATGAATACAAAAAATAAAATTTATGGCGTTAGATATGTAAATATGTAGGAGTTTGGGGGTAAGTAGTTAAATGCCCAAAACAAAAAAAATAAAAAATAGAGCATCTTTGAGGAATAAGCTATAGAGCAAATCACTCACAAAAATACAATAATGAAAACATCCAAACTTGAGAGGTTGTCTCTTCTAAGTATTAAATAATTAAATATGCTTTGAAAAAAAATTATTTTTAGTTTTTCACTATCTCATTCTAGGGTTTCATGGGTGTAGAAATAAAAAAAAATATATAATTATGAAAAAGTCCTTTTAAATTTTATTTTTGCATAGCAAAAAAATAGCATAATAAGAATGAAGCAATATTCTCAAATGTAATTCAAATATCTCTAAAAAACTAGTATTGGGATCATATGACTATCTTCTTGCTTGGTAGTGCAAAATTCATTTGGATTGACTTGATGACGCAACGTGCTAGGATACAATTATTATTATAGTGATGTCTCAATTTTTAGAGTCATTGAAGCTTAATATGTCCCTACTTGTTAAATAATTTATGACAACTAGTTAATTGAATTGAAAAGAGCACTATAATAATGTAAAAGTAGGGGGGCACTTGTCTCCTTGTTTGAGAATTGAAATTGAAGAAGCCAAACCATCATAGAATTATTTTGTTCATTTAACCATCAAAATTGTAATAAATTAACAATGATGTTGTCATTGCATCAAGTTTTAAATCGTCGTATATTTAGATGGTTGATTAAATAAATCTGTGACAGCAGTTGTTGTTAGATCATTATAATCGATCACTTGGGTTAACCAAACTCAAGTAACCTGAGAAAGTTTATCCAAAAATATATTATCCAATCATTTTTCAATCATGAGTAAGCATTATCTACACTCATGTCGATAACTACAAAACAAATATTGATAAAAGTAAAAATATCTTTCTCCAGATGTATTAACACCTAATATCTGCTAGATTTTAGAAGGTTTATCGTCTGTTTGTTTATCTCCAAATAAATTAATCACCTAATTTGGTGTAGGTGAAAGGTCATTCGGGTTGGCTGGTTTCACTTGTGAGCCCTTAGATATTTAGTTTTATGGATTGTGCCCTAGCTTACAACTATTTGTTGTGCTCCACTTAAGTTCAATGGAAAGCGATAAATCAAAGGAGAGCTCCAATTATAGTCAAAGCCATGCTTTGGATGAGCTAAACTTGTTCTTATCCAACCAATTAACTATTTGCGATTGTGAATGGAGATTAGACCAACTTAGAGCTAAGCAAAGGTTGAACCAAGATCATGAGGACTCCAAGCTTGGTTCAATTCTTAATGTTGTCAAGATCTTCCTATAATAGTTTAGGAGCAAGGTTCAATATAAAGTAATTTTGATGCTTAGATTGAGCTAGAATATAATGAACACTGTTGGTTGAACCAAATACATAGTCAAAGAAAAGATCTTTCAAACTATAGCTGACCTAACACATGTTTAAGTTCAATCAATTATAATGTATTTGTTTTTAGTTGACTTGTTCTACAAAGGAAGGACACCTAAACTATTAAAAAGGGCTTAGTAAGTCTTATCGGACTAAGTTGAGTCCTTGTAGGTTCTTTGGAGTTTATTGGGTCGGTGTGCAAATAGGTCTTCCTAAGATTAGCTTTATGTAAAGGATCATGACTGCTTTTCAAAGCTTAAATAAACTTTAAGTTTGTTCAATAAGTTAATTATATATCAAAATTTGTTAAGTTAATATAAAGTTATGTTTTTAATAGAGATGACATTAGAATAGGCAAAGGTTCAATGAGGTAGACCATAAAGCCAAATGAATTCTATAGAGGCTAAAAAGTGTTACATCAAATTCAGGAGGACAAATACTAATATAAGAGTATTTAGCCCATTAGAACTTGAGGAGAGCTAAACATGGCTAGAGTTTGCCTATGTTAGCTCATGAATGTCCTAATGGGGCTTATATGGCTTATAGACCAAAATATAATTTGACATAGAAAGAGTGATGTGGCTAATCACGCGAAGACTAGAGCCTAGCAATATATATTCTAAAAATATTAGATCAACAAAAAGACACCCAATATGTTTGATGAACTCATAAAAGTATGTCATATATATTGTTGTAAGAGCATTGGGACACAAATTTGAATGATTTTAAATTAAATCCATCTAGCATTTTAAAAAAAATTAACTAAGAATTTTGCTTTTTTACATTTATACCACCCAAATCTTTCATAACACAAAAAATTATCATTATTTTAACTTTTAAGAAATGAATATATGCGAGTAAAAAAGTAAATTTTAGAGGTTACATATGGAAATATTACAACCGTAAAAAAATGTCATTTGCAAATAACTCGATCAACTTGCTAAATAATGCTAGTTTGATACATTTATTAAGCAAACTAGCCGAACACAATCTATTTTTTTAGCTCGATCTATAAAGTTGACTTGAATATGAACGAAGTTTTGTTTGATCAAGTTTTGACTCGAATTAATTAAATAATTAATATTATTGTAACATTTTTATAAGAAATGCAATAATTACGTGAAAGGTAATAGGACTTAATTTATAGTGAAAATGATCCAAGATTTAAAGCAACCTCTTTCAATCTTGTTTAAAATTAAGCAAGCAAATAAGCTTGCCTTAACACCATATTTGAAACATAATTTTGACCGTTAATATTGTAATTATAAGACTAAAACTGATATTAACCCTTCAATTATTGGTAGTTCACTCAATGGACGGGAGTAGAAATGATTTGGTGATGCTGTTTTCCAGTTTTCTTTCTTGTGATAGCACCATTAATAAGGAATATTTTTTTATTGTTGATAGTATTATTGTATGTTAGATTAATTTTGGCGATTATGTGAAAGATTAATGTCTTAATCTTGTATGAAAATCTAACATAAGTATTGCACCCCCAAAAACGATCTGCATGAACTCGAGACAATCTAATGGTCCAGATAAAACGATAAATGACGAAAAGATGCCAAAAATCGGTTATGAATATTAGAAGACCACTATTAAAGTGAGGATCATAAAAAAAAACACTATAAAGATTTGTAATTCCCTCTTTATAACGGGGGCAAATATGTGATTTTAGACTTGATCAATTTATCTCTTATAAATAGGAGTTTCATACCATGTTTGGGGGGGAGGGAGGCTATTGACTCTTTTCACTAGACCCAACTTCTACAAGAAGATTTCTCTCCCCTTCTCTCGTAATATATGTATTCTACATATAAAATGGGTTAAAGAGCCTGATAATATCCGAGTTTGCCCCTACGAGGCAAGCCTAAACGTGTTATTTTATTTCTTTTCGATTCACTGTCGCTTTCATTTTCTCCCTTAAAGTCTCCACTGCTCCGATCCTTGGGCATGCCTCACAAAATAAATTTTGGATTTAACATCCTAAAAATTACGGTGAGCGTGGAGTATACTACCAACAAGAAGGGAAGGGAGACCAACGTGGAGAAATACATGTTAGAGACACTCCTAACAATCAACGCGTTAAGAAGTTCATGCAACAATAGATCTGGACTCGAAAACATTATTTTCGTCATCTTCCTAGAGGCTTTAGCTATGAAGCAAGTATTGCAAAATGGATGGTCGGCCCTAAGGTCAAAAAAGTCGACCATGTTGCACACCACTCGGTCAATTCCGAGAGGCTGACACCTCATTCAATAAATAAAGGAAGTGTTACTTTACAAATTATTTTATATCATCGCACAAATTTCTCTAACGTAACTATCACTCTGGGAACTTGGTTCCAAGTCAACAAACAAGACTTCAACAATAAAATATTCCCCTCCAGCATAAGAAAACAAAAGACTACCTTATGGAACGAGTAAACAAAATATTCTCCTTTGAGGCCGAGCAAATTAAAAACAATGGGATGAGTGAGCAACCGACATCCGACCCAGCAAATGAGTGGGTGAAGATTAAAACTTAAGCTAGATGATATCACAACCGGTGATTTTCCTTGGAGTTGGGTCGCCAATCAGCACATGCAACCAAATAAACATAAGTGAATATCTCAACACAACACCAACCAAAGAGTCGATTAAGAAAAAAAAAAATTGTAAATATCTCAACACAACACCAACCAACCAAAAGATGCCAGAATGAAGCACAAAGAACACCTAAACAGAGAGTATTGTCAGTGATTTATGTAATCATGTTTTATGTTTTAAATATTTTTTCATGTCTTTATCATGATTATCGTTGTCAATGAGCAAAAAAATCTCAGAACTTAAAATGTACACCCAAAAAAAGTTTGCATGAATTTCGAGACAATCTAACGACTTAGTTAAAAAAGATAGATAACAAAAATGTGCAAAAGTTGGTTATGAATATAAAAAAGACACTATAAAGACCTGTAACTCCTCTATTAAAACCCACATCATAGAAAAACACCATTAAGCCCTGTAACTCCCCTATTAAAAAAAAGGGCAAGTATGTAATTTGAGGCTTGGTCCATCTATCTCTTATAAATATGGGAATCGTACCATGTAAAACGGTGGAGGGGGGCTTTTGGCTATTTTTTCAAAAGTTGTCTTCTGTGAGAATATTTCTCCCCACTATCTTGTAATTCATATATTCTTTATATAAAATGGGTCAAAGACCCGATGATACTCCAAATCGCCCCTACGGGACAAGTCTAAGCATGTTATTTTATTATTTTCCCTTCTCTATCTCTTTCTTTTTTTTTCTTTAAGATCCCCACCGCCCACCGCGCTCCGATCCTTGGGCTCACCTTACAGGAAAAATTTGGATTTAACATCTTAAAAGGTGTAGATAGTGTGAAGCATGCCACCAACAAGAAGAAAGTGACACCAACGTGGAGATTAGAATCTCACAACAGAGAGCACATTAAGAAGTTCATGCAACAACACTTATAGAGCTGGAAGCACCATTTTTGTTGTCTACCTAGCGGCTTTGGCTTGGAGACTGGTATTGCAAAATAGATTATCGACTCCTTACTACCAAAGCATGCTGACCAACTCTGCATGCACGATGCTTCGTCCATTCCGAATGGCAGACACTTCATTCAACAAATAAAAGAAGTGTTACTTTACAAATTATTTTTTGTTATGACACAAATTTTTCTAACATTATCCCAAGTTTAACTGACAAGTTGGGAACTCGGTTCTGAGTGAGCGAACAAGATGTTTAAAACGAAAGACTCCCTTATAAGGTGGGCAAATAAAAGACTCCCCTCTAGGGTGAGCAAACAAAAGACTCCTCTTCAAGGCGAGCAAATGTAAAACTCAGGGATGAGCCAGTAACCAGCGGTCCAACCTAGCAAACGAGATGGGCGAAGACTAAGACTAGAAGTAGATGATATCATGACCGACGATTTCCCAATAAGTCGGGTCGCCAGTAAACACATGGAACCAAATCAATGCAAGTGAATACCTCAACACGTCACCGATTAAAGAGTTGATTCAGAGAAAAATGCTCCGGAGCCGGCAACACAAAAAAATGTTAGAACGGAGCACAGAGAGTGTCTAAACGGGGAGTATCATTGTTGATTTATGTAATCATATTTTTTGCTTTAAATATCTTTTATATTTATTGTGGTTGTTGCAATCAAAAAGCAAGAAAATCAAATAACTTAATATATACACCCAAAAATGGTCTCAACAAATCTCGAGATAATCTAACAATGCAGAAAAAAAAAATAGATGATGAAAGGCACCGAAAATTGGTTATGAATGTAAAAAAACACCACAAAGTCTTTTAACTCTCCTATTAAAGCAGAGACCATAAAATACATCATAAAGACCAGTAACTCCCACATTAAAATAAGGACAAGCATGTAATTATAGATTTGGTCATTATATCTCCTATAAATATGGAAATCATACCTTGTATGAGCGAGAGGAGGGCTTTTGACTCTTTTCTCTAGACCATCTTCTATAAAGAGGTCTCTCTCCCCTTTTCTTATAAGCCCTATATTCTATAAAGAAAATGGGTCAAAGAGCCCAGAGAAACCCCAACTCGCCCCTACAGGGTAGGGGTAGGTATAAGCATGCTATTTTATTTTATTTTTTCCCTTTTCTACTTCTTTCTTTTTCTCCCTTAAAGTTTATACTGCTTCGATCCTGGACATACGATCTTGGACATACCTTATAGGAAAAATTTGGATTCAACAAATTTAGACATGAATAGTTTCATAAGAGAGAACAAAATTTTTAGTTAAGAACCTAACAAGTGAAAAACCAAGTGATTTGATCTAATTGAAATAATCTACTATTTACATATTATTATAAAAATATGATATTCCTAATAATTGAAAAAAAATGAGACTTCAAAGTTGAGAGCGCTTCATCCCCTATGATTGTAATAGAGATTATATAAGTAATTAAGGGTTATTGTGAAATTCGAGTGACAGCGATGAGATGACTTTGATCGAACATTAATGACGATTAGAGAATGGAGGTCAGGCGATAAAGATCGAGAGACGACGATTGGATGACAATGATAAAGAAGAAATGAGCAAACAATGATCTATAAGAGACAATGATCAGATAATGATACTTAGGATAAAAAAAAAAGGTCGGAATACGATGCTAGAAAGATTGGGTTGGGTAAAATGAGTGGGGAAAGTCAGTTAACAGATGACGCCGGAATATGATAGTTAGTAAATGACAGTGGAGTGACAACTTTTAGAAAATAATGGTCGACTGGTCACAATCAAACGACAAAAATCAAGCAGTCAATGCCAAAGAATAATAGTCGAACAACATTAAACAAGGGATGATAGACGGGTGGTGACGATTAGAGATGACGGTAGTCATCTAGTCAATTGTTTATCTAAACTTTAAAATTGTTCAAATCTTCAAGTTTACTTCACTTTTAAGAGCTCTTATTCATATAGAGAATATGGATAGATTTTTAACTTTAGAGAGTACTTTTTTGTACTACTTTTTAGTTATTAATTTTTTTTTTCATTTCGCCGAAGTTTCCAAACTGTTTGAATGACCAATGTGAATTTCCTCAGCGATATATTATTTATTCAATATTAAAGTGTCTTAATGTTGTTAAAATTGAGTAATTTTGAGTTGGCCAAATTCCTCTCGCCTATCTGCTCATTTTGATCATATTAATGTAAAAATAGAACATTGCTAGATATTTCAATTAAAACCCTAAAATTTTTAACATCACTTTAAATGCTTAATTTAGGCTCAGTTGAACTCAGACCAGAGGAGACTTACAACTTACAAGCATAATATATATATATATATATATATATATATATATATATATATATATATATATATAAACATTACCTTTTCAAAAAATCCTTTTATTAACATAAGAACAAGCTGTTGATAAACATTACCTTGTCAAAGTTTCACCAAACTAGACATCCTCAAGGAAAAAAACAAGGAATGGTTAATCACCTACTTCTAATACAAGTTCTGAAAAATTTGATGTGTGGGTGAGATCAATTCTTTATTCTTCAAACCTAAGCTATGTCCAAATTTATTATATTTCAGTCAATATTGCGGTAAATGCCGCTAAATTCCGTATCTCGTTCCATTTTAATTACTAGTTGGCTTCTATTACGGATCAAATTCCTTGCTAAGTTAATAACAAATATTTAATATATATATAGTAAGGAGTTTGATTGTTGTTAAACCACCGGAGTTCATTGAAGGACAGGATGATCTCGTTCGACAGGTTGTTAAACCACCGGAGTACAAATTCTTTCAAAGTGTACCAAAATGTTGGCATTTCATGGCATCATCGATCTGCACTACTCCAACCGTCGACTCAAAAGAAGCTAGATGATCAGTTAGATCACTCTTCTCATTATAAAGATCGAAGTGGGGAATCCTTAGCTTCACGTTGGGTATAGTTTCCAGAATTCTTCGGACCCATAGCTGCCAAGCAAAACGTTCCCACTTCGTCCGTCCGATGTTGGACTACCGACATGGATGCTACAATGTCTGCCGATTGGGAATCCTCTGAGCGTTCATTTGGCCGATCACCGAGCCAACCGTGGGGCGTTGACAGATTGTCAAGGGGAGTCTTCTGAGGATTGGTTTTCTGAGACTCTTCCTCCATGGGCGGCGGTCGGGCATTCTGCTGGGCCATGACCATCTGAAGAGTCTCAAACTGGTTCACTATTTACGCTCGCAATGCCTGTACCTCTTCCTGTACTTCTCAATCCACCGTCCTCTATTGAATTCCATGGGTGTTATTTCTCTCTAAAAGTTTTCTCCTCCGTAGTTAGCTCCCCTTCTCATGCTCACCGCACCACCTACACACATCGAGAGTTAGAGTCATGAGAGGGAGGGGAGAGAGAGAGAGAGAGAGAGAGAGAGAGAGAGAGAGAGAGAAGAAAAGTGTCAGGAAATACTCAGTAGAGAGGTCGTGAAGAAGTCCTCAAATCGGGTACCCCTTTATTCATCTTCTTACCCTATTATTTATAGGAGTGCATTCATACAATAACAAAAATAAAGTATAATTATGAAAATAGCCCTTAATGCAATAAATGTATTGATTTAATACCAACTTTGTATTGCAATGGCGGTTATCAGCCGACCAAAGTCTTTTGAGTTCGATCGACTGAGGTGACTGATCGAGTGGCGATCAGACGCCCTTGCAAGAAGTTTAGTTGCTTGGAACAGTATGAGTGGTCCACCGATTGAATCCATTGTCATAGTGTTGGTTGACTTTGACCTAGCGGTCAGCTCGAATCATGCTCCTCAATTCTGATGCTTTGATCTTCCGACCACCATTATGAGCCGTTCAAATGCTTTGAGATTTATGTCGACTTAGTGCATACAATTATTGTTCGTATTTTTTCCTCTTCTAACTGAAGTTCTATTCTTTAATTTGTGATTAATAGGGCGAATCGGAATTCAATATCCTCAACGCATGAGTGTGGTCCAGAATAAGCCGTCCGATATAAATAAATTATTTATTCTACGGGCTAAAGACGCTATATACGTAAAATAAATAATAAAAATGTGCGTAAGATGCCCACCAGCACTCGTTAGGCCGCCGCTCGCCCACTTCACGCGGTCTGACGGTCCTATACTATTTGCGAATAAATTGTGCTTTGTTGACCAATGACAAAAGGTTAAAAAAACAGTAGAAAAAATAATTAGTAGATGCCTTTTCGATTCCACCTTTATATATATATATATATATATATATATATATATATATATATATATATATATATATATATATATATATTAAAAAGATTGATCGTCGATCAACCCTTAGTCTGACTGAGGGGCCGGTCCTCTTTCCAGAAAGATGTGCAATTTAATCCCACGCAGAGAACGAATTCTCAGACTTACACTAAATAAATTTACATGAATAACACTTAATTTTTGTGAATTTACAAGTCTTCATCCAAGTGTTTCATAGTTTTAATTTTTTATAAAAATATTTTTCATAGTAAAAATTTCTTTGAAATGACTAAAAAATAATAGTCAAATAGAATCGTAGCAGCCATATAAAAAGATAAACTTAAAAATAAATAAAAATTTAAAAAAATATATTGTCAACTAGGCCCTTAAAATTAATTAAGAAAAATTTTTAGGGGAATCACTCTTAAAAGCTATTGTGATTTGTATGAATTATAGCTCTTTTTCTTTACAAAAAAACCCCAAAAAATTTACTTATTTAAAATTCCATTTCATACAAGAAAAAAGGAAAAAAAGTTAAAATTTAAATTTAAATAAAATAATAATAATAATAATAGAGTTCATAATAAAATTTTGAAAAAGAAAATTCAAAAATCATGCACAACAAATGAGTTATAGCCAACTATTCTAAAAATTGATTTTTGGAGAAATTTTATATGTAGAAGTAATCAAGGGAGAACTTCAACACTAAATATTGTCGATTCTATGTAACTATTAGAAGGTTTTTATAGGGAAAGAGAAGAAATTGGTCTCATATTCGGCTTGTTTATATATCGAGCGCAAATAAAAAAAAATATATATTCAGGTCATTTGCTTAGCGAACGAATCAAACATGAGCTACTTAATGAGCCGAACACGAGCTACTCGCAGACAACAAGCCGTTTTGACAGCTCTAATTCATACAATGAAACAATGACTATTCATAGACACATACAATGACACTTGTAAATAAACAAAAGGGTAACAAAGTCATTATTCAGCAATTACGAAGTTTAGGTAATAATATAAATTCGATATGTTTGTGCCATAGCGGCCATTATGTGAGACTTCAGAGGCAGAGAGAAGATTTTCCAAGAGAATAGGAACTCTGTCGACCGGAGAGAGCCAGAATACAGAGAGAACCGGGTGCCGATTAACACTATTAAACAATTGAAACAAAATGAATTTGTATTTTTACTACTACCACTTCCCTATTTCTCAATGTTGCATTGAAGCCTCATGTTGATTGATGACATCCTACCTCCAAATCCATGCATAAGTATGTTTTGTATTTTGCTTTTCTCTTCATTTACTTTCCATTTTTTCTCATGTATGCACATTTATAGGCAGGGGCATTTACATACATGCTACACAATTTATATATATATATATATATATATATATATATATATAACCCCTAAATTTTGATTTTTATATTTATTCTATTGAAACTTTCACATGGCATCAAACATAGCACTATTATTGATGTTTTAAAACTAAAACATACCTCTCAAGCATACTTAATTGATATAGATGTAAAAATAAAAAAATAAGTGTTGGACATGTAAATAAATAGGAATAAGGTGATATGTATGATAATCTTCCTTATAGGTATGCAAATGCTATTCATGTGAGTAAGGAAAAAAAATTTTCCTCACAACATGGTATTAAAGCAAAATCATCCAAACCAGAGTCACATGGCATCAAACATATCAACAAGACATTAGAATGAGATTCAACAAAGCAAGTCATATGGGCATCAATACAGCGAGTTAGGTAAGGTGCATTTTTTATTTTAAAGTAACAAACATGCTAATTTCATTAATGATAGAATTTAAAAAAACATACATGTAAGAAGATGATGTTTCCTTGAATCCACTTCATGTGGCTCTCTAGCTCCATTAAGTTGTTTATTTTATGGTTTTTTTTTTTTAACTAGGGGTAATTTGGTTTTTTGGTTTTATTTACTTGTATGTCCTAGTTCTCCTCTATAAAAGGGACTAAGGGCTCATCTGTGAGATATGATGAGGTGTGTGGAAATTGTAACCCAAGCCGTTCTTTCTTTCTCCCCATCCTGTATCAGTAGTATCTCACTCCACATGAACGTAGGTGAATCAACTTAACATTGAAGCACGTAATATTTTGTTTTTGGTTCGGGATATGTTGCAGGCGTTTTTCACAGCACATTGTCACATCTCAAAAGAGCCCTTGTGGGTGGTGGGCAGCCCAGGACTTAAATACTGCTTTTCGGCCCTACACCTAGCCGATGTGGGAAATATTTGTCCGTGACATTCTCCTCCACCCAATCACGTGACGCCCTCGTCACGGATCGGCTCCACCGAGGGCCCCACTAGACCATGGAGTGTCCACACACCTGACAGGCAGTAATCTGCTCTGATACCACTTGTCACCTCCCAAAAGAGCCCTTGTGGGTGGTGGGCAGCCCAGGACTTAAATACTGTTTTTCGGCTCAACACCTAGCCGATGTGGGAGTATTTATCCGTGACAACATGCTCTGAAGTGCTTTCCAGGCGTTTTTCACAGCAAGGCAATCGGCGGGCTTCAGCACAGGTAAGTCACGGTTTCGGCTGAGGTGGCGTTCTAGTTGTGAGGCATGAGAGTTTCACAAGAAGGGAATCTCCACTAGAAGGAATATTCCTTCATTTAATTCTCCAAAGCACTATTTTTTGTGGGAAAGTTGCTTCAGAAAATCAGAAAGGAAAATTTTCTTTTAAAAGGAAAAGGGAATTTTTTAACTAGGGAAGTCTTTAAGTTTTCTTTCGAAGTGAAAAAGGAACAATTTAATTTTGGGAAAGCTATTGGTTAAACTGGAAAACTTCTTAGCAGGGAGCATTTCGATAAACGAGGAATCAGAGAAAGAAAAAATATTTTTTTCTTAAAAAAAAATTTTTTTCTGAAAAGAAAAAAAAAAGGGAAAAAGAAAATTAAATAGTTTTCAGAAACAAAAAAAAATCAAGTGAACCTTTTTTTCTTGTTTTCTTTTTGCTTTTTTCTCAAGTATTCTATTAGAAAAATTTTTTAAAGAAATTCTAAGAGTGGTATTCATGAATGATAACACGATGTCAGGTTCTTCAACGTCCACTAAGATAATGAAAAAATCGTTTCATCAGGTGGTTCATCCCATCAAAATCGATGTGAAAAATTTTAACAACAAAAAAAACATTGATCTGTGGCGATGCGAAGTAATTGATGTGTTGTACTCTCTAAATCTGGAGGAAGTCCTGTAAAGCGAGGAATTTTATGAAGGGACTTCAAAGAGAGATTGATTAAAAATGAAAGAGAGTGCTTGTGACTTTATGAAATTATTTGACCTAAGAGATCAAATAAGGGGTGATGATGGAGAAGTCTGTAGAGAAATTATAGAGGATGCTGGAAAACAAATATTTCACAAAAAGCGTGGAGAATCGCCTATATATGAAGCATCGACTCTACAGATTTTAGATGAAATGGGGGGTTACTATTGATGAACACTAAATGACATAACAAAGATTTTAGCAGTTCTGTTAAATTTGTATGAGAAAGTTGGAGATAAAGACAAGACGCCTCTTCTGTTAAATTCGCTTCCAGATGAGTACGAAAACTTCACAATGACACTCATTCATGGGAATGAAGTTTGAATTATGGCGAAGTGACTACGACGCTATTGAATCATGAGTTTCGTCGAATGAATAAGGAGTCCGCAAAAATGGAGTCAGTTGAGGCACTTACACGCCAACGTGACAGATCTAAGAAAAAAAAGAAGAATTGGGGAAAGAAAAATGACAACAACAACACTTTTCAAAAGCAGGGTAAGTGTCGTGGGCGTAATCTTGAAAAAAATCAGTGTGTTTTTTATTTTGAGATTGTTAGTCAGAAGAAAGATTGTTCGAAGATAAAATGGAAGAGAAATGAAGTTACATCTGAGGCGAAAACCAATGTCATTGTGGTAAGAGGTGAAGAGACGTATTCAGATGTATCATTATCTACAATTTCTCACAGTTTATTTACAAATAATTCGTGTTGGATTCTAGGCACATGTGCTACCTATCACATTTGTCCTCATCGATGGTGGTTCTGTATGTATAAGGAGTTGGATAACGATGTAGTGACTATGAGAAATGATCAAGTTTGTCGTACTATTAGTATAGGGTATCTTTATCAAAATGCATGATGGTACTGTGGGAGAGCTAATCGATGTTAAATATGTTTCAGTATAGGGAAGAAGTTGTTGTCAGTTGGGGCTTTAGAGCCCAAGGGCTACAAGGTAGTTATTGAGGCAAGAGTTCTAAGGAAATGTCATAGAGCAATAATTTTTATGAAGAGAGTTCATCATCACAATATTTACTATATTCAGGGTAGTACAGTGACTGGAACGACTGTTGTTGTTGATAATTTTTCTAACACCACGATGTTGTGGCATATGAGGCTTAGCTTATACTGGAGAGGCTTCACATCAGACTTTGGTGAAGAAATGATTGATCAAAAAAGTGAGAACTTGCAAGCTTGATTTTATTGAACATTGTGTATTTGGCAAGAATACACGAGTAACATTTGGGACTATCATCCACCGCACAAAAGCTATTTTAATATACGTACACACAGATGTTTGGGACCCGACGATGACAGCATCATTCAGCGGACGGAGATACTTTGTCTCGTTTAATTATAATTACTCAAGGGATGCTTGAGTGTACATCATGAAGCACAAAAGCAATGTGTTGGAGATTCTCATAACTCACAAGAAGTAGAATGAGACTCAGGTTGATAAAAAGATCAAGTATATTCGATCAGACAATAGGGGCGAATACACTTCAGATGAGTTCTTGCAAGAGTTCCAGAGAGCTGGGATAGAGCATCACTTTACAATTTGAGAGACACCACAACAGAACGGGGTGACAGAGAGGATAAACGAGACTTCGGTGGAGAAAATTTTGTGTATGTTATCCAACGCTCGGTTGGATAGAATATATTGGGTCGATACTATATAACATGTTTGTCACTTGGTGAATCATCTGCCTTTTGCAGCTATTGGGAAGAAGACTCCAAAGAAGATGTGTTCAGGAAATCATGCTAGAGAATATGAGCACATGAGTGTTTGGGTGTCCAGCTTACTACCACGTGTAGAATGATAAACTGAAACCACAAGCAAAAAAAGTGGTTTTCATTAACTTCAAGCGAGAGTGAAGGGCTTCAAGCTGTATGATCAATCAGAAATGAAGGTTGTTATTGACAGTGATGTTACATTCGATAAAACAAGCTTGTTGAAAAATCAGGATTCAAAGCAAGTGGAGAGCTCTATTGGGACCACAGATATGCAGCAGAAGTTGAAGTTTGATGCAAATCCGTATTTTACACAGAGTTCGTCCACTCAAACTCAGATATCTAATTCAATAGCAACTTGGAAGGAATCTGTTGATGGTGCTCAGAAAAAGATGGAAGATGTTGAGGATGAGATTCCTCCTCAGAAATCTAATGCTAGGAGAGGGACCAGGTGCTGCAATGTCTCAATACCAGCTTGGTTGAGGAATTGCATTGCATTTGCACTTTCAGCTACGGAAGCAGATCCTTCTTGTCACTACAAAGAAGCAAGCGTTGGAGAGCTCTGACTATGATCTTTGGAGATCGACAATGGATGAAAAGATGGAGTGTCTTCAGAAGAATGGTACTTAGAGGTTGGTGAAGCTTCCTCTGAGAAAGAAAGCCATCGAGTGCAAATAGGTGTATGCAAAGAAGAAAGAATCTCAAGAAGTTGATGTGCGGTACAAGGCTAGATTAGTGGCAAAAGAATTTGCACAATGAGAATGGATTGATTATGACGAAGTGTTCTCCCCAGTAGTGAAGCATCCATCAATCCGTGTTCTCTTAGCACTTGTAGCACAATACGATTTGATCTTGGACAACTCAATGTGAAGTATGTATTCACATACAAAGAATTGCAAGAGATCTACATGTTACAACCGCCTGGATATAGAGCATCAAAAGACTTGGTTTGCAAACTGGATAAGTCATTGTAAGGGTTGAAGCAATCACCACGACAGTAGTATAAAAATCTGATCAGTTCATGACAGAACAAAAGTACATCATGAGTCGATATGATCATTGTGCATATTTCAAGAAGTTGGTCAATGGTGAGTTCATTTACTTGTTTTTATATGTTGATTGAATTTGATAGCCAGATTAAGGTTGATAAGATGAAGAATCAATTGTCCAAACATTTTGAAATAGAGGAGTTGGGTGAAGCTCGCCGAATTCTTGGCATGGAGATTCTCAGGGACATGACAGATGGAAAAGTTTAGCTCCCACAAGCAGCTTATGTTTGGAAGGTGCTAAAAAAATTTGGGTTGATGACTCGAACAAGGCTGTGAGTCTACCCATTGCATCTCACTTTCAGTTGAGTTAAGATTAATGTCGTAAATATGATCAGGAGAAGAAATATATGTGAATAGTTTCTTACACTAGTGTATAGGGCATTTTAATATATATCATGGTTTGAACTAAACCAGACATTGCACAAGAAATTAGAATCGTGAGCAGCTCATGCATGATTCAGGAAGAGAATATTGATAGACTATGAAGAGTATTATGAGGTATTTGAAGAGTACAATTGATGTTGGCTTAGTGTTCGATAGACAGATATCTATTGCAGATTTGTGTGTAGGCTATACTGACTCAAACTATCCAGGTGATATGGATAGTCAGAGATCTACGACTGGCTATTTATTCACATTGGCAGGAGGTCCAATTAGTTGGAGGTCAGTCATTCAGTCTGTTGTTACTTTGTCTACTACGAAGGCTGCATAGATGGCATTCACGAAGGCGATGAAGGAATCAATATGGATGCAAGACCTATTGCATGACTTAGGAGTTTATCAGAAGTCATTGATAACATTCTGTGATAGTCGGATTGCGATGTTCTTGGCCACAAATCCAATTCATCATGCTCGTACCAAGCATATTGATATGAGGCACTACTTTGTTTGAAACTTTGTTGAAGAAAATAGATACAAAGGAGAATCCAGCAAATAAGCTCATGAAGATACTCAAGTCCAGAAGTTCACATATTGCAGGAATTTAGTGAACATTCGAGCTCAAGAGTGATCGCCCAAATTGCATTTGAAAAGCTGTGCGAGGCTTGATCCCTTTTAGGAGGGGGGTATGAAGGCAACCTTATTGGTGTAGCTGATTTGGAGTTTGAACCTCATTTGGTCATCACTTATCTGGAAGTAAGAGATGAGGTGGAGATTATTAAACTTTATGACTTTTTTTAATTAGAGGTAATTTGGTCTTTTGGCTTTGTTTACTTGTATGCCTTAGTACTTCTCTATAAAAGGGACTTAGGGCTCATGTGTGAGTTATGGTGAGATGTGTGGAAATTGTAATCCAAGTAGCTCTTTATTTCTCCTCATCTAGTACCAGTGGAATCTCTCTCCCCATGGATGTAAGCAAATCAACGTAACGTCGAACCACATTAATCTTTTGTGTTTGATTGTTGTTGAGTGAATTTACCCGCTTTCACATAACACAAGTCTCTCACTACTATTCAATTAGCACATTTTTAGGCCCAACATTTAATAAACTCAAAACAAAACTAAACCTAATATAACCAAAAATTAACTAAGTAAAAACTAAAACATAAAATACGAATCATATAAAATCCTTCTGCCAACTTAATCGTCGATGTGTACCTGACGGGCTCGTATCAAATATCCATATAATGCGAAAATTAGATAGAATTAAGAGGGCTTTATATGGCAAGGAGTCATTGGCTTTGAAAGTGAACCTATTATTTCTCATTGCTAAAGTAAATAAGCAACAATATCATTGGTCACTATTTATACTGTATGAAAGAAACCACTATTTGTCGATCTACTAGACTGGTTCACATTTTGTTTTGTTTTGTTCATGGAACTAGAATTATTTTACCGATATGATTACTTCTTTGTAAGATCCTGCGAGCTTCTGCTGCTTATACAATAGGCTTCAACTTTCCTGCTTCAATAGCAGGCCAAACATGTCCCTCTACCCCAGCTACTATGGCTGCCTTATGTTCTGAGCTTCTGTTTCGTAGTCCAGCAGCTGAAACAAATTCATGGTAAAGAAGAATCAGAATGTAGACTTTTTTTTTTTCATAGAAAGATTTAATAGCATCAATGCAGTTCTCAAGATTGAAAAGGCCAATCGATCATGTGCAGTTAAGTTCATTTGGGACAGCTGTAGATTTTTATAAAGGTGCTTAAAAAATTATTATGAGAAATTTTTCAAAAGCTACTATGAGAAATATTACACACACACACAGATATATATATATATATATATATATATATATATATATATATATTTATACACACACACAGATATATATATATATATATATATATATATATATATATATATATTGAAAAGGTCGGGTTGCAGTTTTCTTCCAGTGTTGGAATGGACTATACCTAGGGCTTCAATCAATTAACAATCAAAATCATACCGTGGAAAAAAAGATAGCCCTGATTGGAGAAATTTGGAAAAAAAATTCAAATGGAAATACACTACAAAGCAATAACATAAAATCACGTCAAGATTTATGTGATAAAACACGAAAACGAGGAAAAAACCACAGAGCCACATCACACCAAAATTTCACTATGAATGGAAGAAAAGTACATATTACACCACTCGAATCTTCTCTCTAAAATTACTAGAGTTTACATAACTTTGGTCCAAATCCTCTCTTGATCAAAAAGAGAAATCGCCACTGAAATCCATGCTCAACATTTACCGCTCCAAGCACCGTAGAGAGTTCCGCACAAAAATATTTTATACGCACAACCTTTACTTCGATTCAAAGCCTTAAGAATTGAATCATAAGAGAAACCGCACACAGCGTAGTTACGCCACTCCTTAGCATAAATATTTCACGCACTGTTCTGAAGCCCATATTCTAAGAGAGAGCGAATAAAGTGATACCTCAGCTAAATATGTTTTGTCTTTGCATGGAAAGCGGTGTTCTTAACCAAATAAACAACACTCATGTTCTCACTATTAAAGTTTCCAATTACCTGCTTCTTGCCCAGTTCTGCTATAGAGCTTTGTGGCGAAATCATCTCCTTGCTAACCTCAGTGATAACAGTGCATTCGGCCTCTGCAGTTGAAAGTGCAAACATCTTCCGTAGCCTGGAAACCCAACTGACTGTTGTGTTCCGAAAATGAAGATATATCTTATTGTACTTCTATCATTCAAATCTCCTGTCAGGTCTGAATCTACAAATCTCTATAGACTTATCCAAGTACTTCCAAAGCAAACTGTCATGTTGACTAATCCCCTCAAATACCTGAGAATTCAGTTCACTGCTTATGCCTGGATTATACATGTACCTGCTGACTACTCCCACTATATATGTAACATATAATCTCGTACAAATCACAACATACATCAAACTTCCAACTGCTAAAGCAAACGTAATTCTCCCCATTTGTGATTGCTGTGCTTCAAACTTGGAAAATAATTTTTTAGATAGTTTGACATGATTACCTAAATGGGTGCAAACTGATTTAGCTTTACCCATATTAAGCCACGATAGAATCTTCTACACATGCTTTGTCTAAGACAACTTCAATATGCATGCACTCATGTCTCTGTTGATTCTAATTTTGATGATTTTTTTAGTTGGAATTCAATCCTTTATGTCGAACTCCCCTGATATTACTCCTTCAAGTCTATGATTTTCTTCATATTTGTCTCTGCAATTAGCATGTCATTCACGCACAAAAGAATGTAGATATAATAATTGCCAAAGTTTTTAATGAAGCAATAGTTGTCTGTCCGGCACTTTATGTACCAATTGTCTGGCATGATCCTATCAAACCTCCTGTACTACTGTCTCAGAGACTGCTCAAGCCATAGAGGATTTCTTCAATCTGCAGACTGAGTCTTCTTTCCGTGGAACCTCGTAGCCCACTGGTTGCACCATGTCCAGTTTACTCTTCCAGATATCCATGTAAAAATATTGCATTTACATCCATGTTCACTAGATGTAGAACTTCCTCTATTCTAAGTTTATCACAACTCTGACAGTTATCATCTTCACCATAGGAAGAAAAATCTTAATGTAGTCCACTTTTTCCTTCTATTAAAAACCTTTCACAACAAGTCTTGTCATATAGCGCCTACTACCAGCTGACTCCTCTTTTAGTCTGTAGACCCACTTGTGTAATGCTCTTTTGCAAATTGGTAATATTGCTAAATCCCATAACCGATTTGACATCAAGGACTACATCTCTTCATCCATGGCCAACTCTCACTCCTTTGATTCTTTAATTTGAGAAGCATCTCATAACACTCTAGTTTATAACTATTTGTTAGCAACAAATAGTACAACAAAGGGGAATACATGTGTATCGGTTGTATTATTCTGTTGGATCTCCTGACTTCAATAGCAGGTGACTAAAGAACAGTTTGTGCTTCATCCGATTGGACACTTCTTTCTCTACATTCTTAATCACCAGTATCTTCTATCACAATATAAGTATATTCTTCAGAAGTAACTGACGAACTATCCTGAGTTTTGCTCCTGTCCTTGTACATATTAATTTCATTGAAAGTAATATCTCTGCTCCTAATAAACTTGTGATTCTGATAATCCCACATTTTATGCTCAGGTTGATCTGAGTCATATTCAATGAAAATACACTTGACAGATTTTGAGTCAAGTTTATACCTGAACCTTGCATGAACATGTACATATGCAGAACAATTAAATACTTTTAAGTGAGATAAATTTATCTCTTTATTAATTCAGACTTCTTTAGGTAAAGCTTCCTTCAAATGTGCTGACGGACCACGATTAATCAGATTACTGCTTCTACCCAAAGTTGTCTTGACAAGCCTGCATACAACCTCATACTCCTGGCACACTTCGCGATGGTTTTGTTCATGGGCTCGGCCACTCCATTCTGCTATGAAGTCTTTTGAACAGTGAATTTATGATCAATCCCCATTGAAGCATAGTAATTCTTGAACCTCTTATCACGATACTCACCCTCATTATTTGATCTGAGACACTTCAGCTTCAAGCTTGTCTCATTTTCTAACATGGCCTTCCACTTCTGAAACACTTCAAATTTTTCATTTTTTTAAGAAATAAACACGTCTTTATGTTGTGAATGTCAATAAATGTGACAAAGTTGTGGAAAAATCCAATGGACTAAATTGGAAGAGGACCCCAGACGTCGATATGTACTAACTCCAGTTTCGTTGATATCACCATTGACCACCTTTGGAGAAATAAACTTTCTTCCGCTTCTCATATATACAATCTTTACAGAAATTCAAATTTACTGATTTCAAACCCTGAAATTTATTTTTATAAAGTAGGGAGTTCATACATTTCTAGCTCATATGACCAAGTCTATAGTGTCAAAGACCTGCATGCATCTTAGTTCCAACAAAATCAATGAATTTTGTCATCTCATTAATCAGGTTAAGAATTTCTTCAATGTTGCCCTAAGCCATTATTATTGTCCCCTTGTGTCACGACCCGACTCAAGACTTAGATTAATCAAGACGGGAGCGATAGAAATAAATTCTTTATTATTCTATACCTATCAATAATTGTTTGTTATTCAAGTATTCATGAAAAAGTCACACCACTAAATAAAGTAATTGAATTAATGAGTAAAAGTTTTACCTTTCTAGTTGTTCTCCCCTTCTATACACATTGGTTCTTCCTCCATTTATCTTATTCAAATGCATAAAACCTGAAAAAAAAAATATTAAAACCATATAATGAGTTAGCTAAAAATAAATAAGGAACAATCACACTTTTAAACTATAACAATCCATAGAAAAGAAATAGCATACATGCTGATCTTTCATATTTTTATAAAAAAATCTTATAATAATTTAATATATGTGTCCTAAAAAATAATTAATGAAAATAACGTAAATTTTTATATGCATTAAATTTAACTATATGTTAACTTTGTACTCTTAAAATTCACATTTGTCTTATGAGCACCATAAAAATTTAACCTAACATACAACTGACCGATATTATCTCGTCGGCATAGTGGTTCGTGATCTAAACATCACAATTGTCTGAGATTCTAGAATAATATTTATGTGTGCGGGTGCACTGGTGTCTCCTACTTGTACTAAAAGAGGGTAAACTCATCTTAGCAAACACATACAAATATTCATATATACATTATTTCATTCTTCATAACATACATTCTTCCTTATGAGATATTTTAATTCATCAACTAAAGAATGAAACCACTCTTATTAAAATAAAAATTAAATGCAATAATATAATAATTTCATAGATAAACTATTACACATCTGTTTTATGTAAGATTCTTTACATGCATACTTCTAATGCCATGTAACAATCCAATGATCTTTTAAAAAAACTAATATACAACTATTTATGTAATAAGGTTAACATGCATAGTTACTCTGTTGTGCAATTATTTATCATTCATATCATTCTTGTTTATCAATATAAAGAATTTATTGTAATTTAAATCTGATCGAACAAGAATAAGAATGGAATTAAACATACAATTTGAATAATAAAAGTTATTACAATTTAAAAATATAATTACTCATCTCGGTTGTCATGTTAGATTTTAATTAAATTTTCAGTAACAATTTGGCATCGCGATAACCTTTATATTTATATTAATAACCAATAGAACATAATATCAAACTTTTAAAATTCAAGCAAGTTTCCTTTAATCAAATTATTCTCCAATTATCACTATTATTATTTCATTATTTTATGTATTTATATTCATTACTCTCTTTAATAATTAAGTTGTTTAATTAAAGTTGTGTTACCAAATTATCTATAATTAACTAAACATAGAACATTAATTAATAAATTTTAATTAAAATAATTTATATAACTAAAAACATAATCACATAATCTTGCCTCCACGTTTGCTGCTTTCAATGCATTCTCATTCAAATCCTTTTATTCAACTTAATTTTTTGATGGTACGTATGAACATAATTTTTTTAGTATACATTTGGGTATAACAGTATTCCTGATATGACTTCTTAAAAGTAAGAAAAATGTTAAAAAAGTATATACTTAAATTGAAATACGAATGATTAATTTAAATTGAAACCTAACAATTCAATTAATTAATTGATTAATTTTCTTTTGGACATTCATTCATAACATTCACATATTAATTTAATGCATAATAAGATTATAATTGTTCACTAAGTGGTGAAAAATTTACTATTTAATTTAAGTATTTCTTTCAGAAAAAAAAAACTATAGATTTTTAAGTCTTATAGTTTACAGAAGTAGAACTAATGTTGATAGATATTATATTGTACGTTGTGTGTTGGTTTGAGATATATTACTTGAATATTATGTTATTGTTTCTGGATAATTTAAATTTTCATTTTATGTATTCTGTGAAATCTTAATGGATCTTTATAAATTGAAAGTTGTGAAAATTTGTGGTAAGTAAATGATATATTAAGACTGTCAGACCGCAGTTCCTAACTTAGTTATTGCTAAGCTATTAAGTTGAGTCATGACACCATTAGATACATTAAGAGGGCTCATTAAAAAGTTTGTTGCATGCTCAAACTATATACTTAAATTTTGAAACATTCACTAATATTGAATATGTTTCTATTATTGAGCTTAAGTTAACTTCTAAGTATCATGTTTTTGTAGGAAGTAATATGGTAACTTGGAATGGTAAGAAGGAAACTGCTATAGAAAATCTAGTTTTAAAGCGAAATACAAAGCCTTGACTCATTATACATGTAAAATGATAAGGTCAGACTCTGTTAGAACAATTCAGCCTTCTAGTTATCAAGCCTATAGATCTATATTATGGCAATCGTGCAAGCACATACATTGTCAATAATCCTATGATTCATGAAAGAAAAACACATTTCGAGATTGTTGTCATTTATATGGAATATTATGCTTTCAAAAATAATTATCACCCATATCTCTAGTTCAAAATCAGTGGTGAATATCTTCACCAAAGTTTTGTCCTCTTTTATTTTTATTTTTTAACTTATGAGACAAACTGAAGCTAATAATTATATTTATATGTCACCTAGAGGGGGAAAGTTAACATATTAAGAAATACTAACGGAAATTTATTGTATTTTGATAGTATATACTTCTCCATTAATTATGTTTATTTTCCACATATTGTATTCAACCTGTGCGACTATAAATGTGCATCATTGTTCAGTAAATAAAATCATTTGATTTTCTTCTCTTAACAGTGAGTTTTTTCTATATTCATCTCCCTTCCCTTTTATTTTTTTTTTTCATTCTTGTATCATTAATGTCATAAAAATACTCATTTATGATCATTATTGTGGATCATTTTTTATTGTTAATTGATGTTATATTGTGATTAATAAATTCTTACGAATTTTTTAAAATTTTGCACATTGACCCTTTTTTATTAACATAACATTATATAAATATGACCAAATCTAATCAGCTATGAGATTATTGAAATTTGTATCTTTCAGTGGATCCAAACCATAGGATTGGTGTTCATACCCTACTTATTATTTGAATTGACAATTCTAGTTGATACACTTGAACATGAAAACATTAGAATCTATAAACTTTGAATCTTCACTAGAATTTTGGAAGGTTGATGTTGGTGATGATCACAAACAAAAATGAAAGAGGATAACAATGTATGAATGTTTCTTTCTGTGTGTATTAATTTTTATTATTCATCAATAAAAATTACTATTTTATCAATATTTCAATTTAGTAGATTCCAAAATCAGCATGCTTTTGAGGTTTTGAGAAATTTTCATGGATATTGCTTCAATTAGTTCATAAGCCTACGGGTCACAATAAAGTGGGTTTAGGAGCAGCACGCCTCAATTCGAAGAACAATATAGAGAAAAGAATATGTAAAGAAAGTCAAGGCTATTGCAGATGATCACATGGATATTTACGGGTTAAGCTTTGGTGCAGTGTAGATGAAGAAGCTATTCCCCTTCCCACCACACGCATTGAAAGTGATTCCTAGCAGTCTAGCAAAAAAAATATAAAGAGCAGCGGCATAAGACTCGTACAATACTTGTGATGCCCAGTTATATAACATAGTTGAGAGAAATCCATGTATATGAAATGAAGATTTCAAATGCCAACTCAAATATGGCAACTTCATTTTGGCGATCAAGAAATATCTTGGCTTGTTTAATAGTGCATAATTTCACTGGACGATATCATGTTCATGATTTGAGTTTCAATCTATCTCAAACTGCGATGCAAGTGATTATAAGTTGGGTGCAGGAAAAGATGATGATTTGAGAGAAAATTTAAGAAGAGTGTCTACAAAGTACAATTGTTAGAAACATAAAACATGTATGTGTAAAAAGTTAACTTCTTTACATATTTAACATTAATTCTATTCTTAATATTTTTTTAATCTTGCTTTATATAATTTTACTCTTAATCTAACTTAAAATAGCATATTACTTTTATCTCAGGCATTTTGATAGAGGTGCCGCTCAATTTGATCAACTACTGAGCATTGTTGGCTGTTAAGTATTAGGATTTATAAAAAAATTATAAGGTTGTACTTTTATAAATATAATGTTGCATCTTTACTTGAATCTAAACATCTCTAGAAAGATCATTTCAAACTTAGATTAATTTCAATCCTGAAACACAAATGCTTGAAAAACACTATCTTATTAAACCTTTGTTTTTTCTCCTTACCTAGTCCCCGACCTGCCAACAGTCGACAAAGTTTCCGACGGCGATAATGGTGCCGGAGCATTCGAGGCCAGGGAAAGGGTTGGCTCCTTTTGTCGGCGGATGCTTGCCTAGACTCTGAGATCCATCAGCGTTGTTGACGCCGGCGGCATCCTTCCGGAGCTTGAGAACCTCTGGTCCGCCGAGCCTTGTGATTTCCACTGCCTTCATCTCTTCCTACTTCACTTCGAAGCTATCGGTTACGCGGAACCTGCTGCTAAAGAACGGGGCGGTGTTGGAAGCTGTGCCTGCAGGTTGGCTGCAGTTGAATGAGACCGAAAGAGATTCGGGTGCAATTTGCAGGGCCTGACCCCGTCCATACATTTTGCTCGTATGATACTACTCGGCTGTCTTGCCCAACCATCACTTTTCACTTCTATCAAACTCACAAGCACGGGTAAATACATCGATTTAATAGTTTAAAAAATCGCCGAAATACCTGTGATTGAATTGTAAACAGTAATGTTTCATGTGCTTTGTACTTAATTATTCCTTTTTATTATTATTATTATTTTCCTTTCATACCAACCAATTCATATTAAATTTCATTTTTGTAGCATTCTAATTTATGTGTGCTAGAAAATTTGTAGCGGTTGAGTAATTGATCATCTTGATGTTGCACCAGAATTTAGCACACACTTAAATGAAAGAGAATCAAACTGTGATGACACCTGAAGGTTTTACGTGAAAAACCCGTAAAGGGAAAAAATCACGGGGTCTAACCCAAATATAAAAAATCCACTACAATTTGTCTCACAAACGGAAAATTGTTGCTAAGTTTTTCAAAGTACAACGTCGATTGACGACATCTAGTCAGCGATGGTCGACAGAGGTCGGTGGTGATCGATGTTAGTCGCGATAATTGATTAAGGTCGACGGTGGTCAACAGACGTTAACGGTGGTAGGCGACAGTCGATGAATGCCAATGGTAATCGACGGAAGTCAGCGGTGGTCGCTAACGATAGGTGGTGGTCACCAACGATCGACGATGACAGGGATGATATTGGACTTTAGCTCATTCTCAAAGCCTCAAGCTCTTTTTTTATCCTCCCCCTTCATGTGAGGGTTGGTGCTCTATTCATAGTGTTCTGGGTGCAATTAATGCAGGAATATGAACCATTTTGATCGGACGGTCCGGAGAGATTCCCTCGATCAGATGAGGTTTGATGGACATTTGAGCGCTTTAACGATGTCAGAATTGTGCAATTTTGGGTTCATTGGATTTGTCTTGTCGAGACGCTCTATTTGACGATGAACTCGCTGAATTTGACATTCGTTTGATCTTTTAAATGTGTTCAGAAATCTTCAAAAAATGATTTAATCGCTTGATCTAACATTCATTTGACTCGGATTTGACTAACATTGATATCATTAGGTCTGTCTCATCAAGTTGATCAGTTTGACAAAAAGTTTGCTAAAATTGGAGTTTTGTATGACTTTTAATTGAAGTTTGAATGTTTTTAGCTTGAAATGTTGCATCGAGATTCGTGTCATTCCTCGATATTCATGATGGATGATGAAAATTTGTTGGTACCGTATCTCAAATCACTCATGAAATAGTGTAGGACAAATAAAAGTAGAAGGAAAAATATAAAAGGATATATAAAATGATGAAAAAAAATTGTAAAATGATGAAAAATAATTTCAAATAAGTAGTTAATATTTCCGACCTTTTTTACTGAAACTATGGAGCCCTCTTATTCATTGAATGATTTCTTATTTATAGATAAAGGGGGTATAACATGTGAAATTATGGTTGTGCCCCTACTTTAGTGGGTACTACGTAATATGTTCTAAGTATTTTACATATATGAGCCTAGAGTCTGATCACTATA